>SNQJ01S0079626.1:21239-34195 GCA_010110895.2 Picea sitchensis | reverse complement strand
AGGTTAATTGCAATACAGGTGAACAATTGATCATTTTTTTTTTTTTTTTTACTTTCAAAACTAGAAGTTTTATCATGGTTTAGAGATTTTAGATTTAGGTTAAGAAATCATCTAGAGAATGGGGAAGAACTTAAAAGTGATCTTTTAAGAATAGGGACAGTGTAAAAAGTTTAAGCATAATCTTAATTCCCAAAGATCTCAACACATTTCAGGGGTAATACTCTGACAAAGACTGTTTAGGATTTCATAGTACTCAACTGACTTACAAATCAATTATCTGAGTTGAACCTTAACATCATAAACTGTTTGAATTGTTTCAAAGTGCTTTAAAAAACATAAGTCTTGAAATGAATGCTTCCTTCGACAATCTCTCTTTGATCATAAATATAGTTATTCAAAAAGACAGACAAGAAGAAAGTTCAATCAAAGAAAGCAAAAAAACACACACACACACACACACACAACAAACTGAATCAGATTTTATTAATGGGATTCAAAATCAGAAATATATCAAAACAAACAAAATCGAAATAGAAAAAGCACACTTTCAGAAACAATTTTGGCCAAAGATAAACCCGAGCTTTGGGAACTACTAGCATCGCACTGTAAAATAAAGGAAGAACTAAATCATATAAAATCTCATGTGTGAGCAAGTTCTTTTCTTAAGACAGTGATGCATAAGATGTTACTTTGACCAAGCATTATTATTAAAAATAAAAGAGACTAAAAGAAAATAGAAAAATACTTGCTAATATGAGTGCAGTCCTACTCGTGGCACCTTGGGTCAAGGTTGAATTGATAGTTCAAATTTACTTATCTCTTTACTTTCCATTTAAAATTTTCATGATTATATTGCGTTTTTGAAAAGAAATATTCAAAGAAAAGAAGAGAGAAACAGATTTAAAGTGGACTTCCCTGACAACGTTCATATTATGGTTCTCTTGGTGTGCTCACTTGTGTTCATAATTACATTATTACAAATAGAAACACTGAGAAACAAAATTAAAGGAAACCTACTCATAAACCTACTCTAAACTACTAAATATATCAAAACACTAAGTAAAATTGTATTTCCAGTGTAGCCATAAGAGCATCTTCAATCCTGCAAGACATATAAAATTGAAAATCAGAATAAAAGAATGTAGTATTTGCAGATAGAAAATAAATATGTCATGCTTACCTCCTATATATTCTTTTAAAAACAAAATGAGCACGACCTTACCATTTTTTTGAAACTTCTTGATGTATGAATCCTCCAACCATTCTGCAATCTTGTTGTGATATGGGTCATAATGGCATGGAAGAGTGTAAGTAAGTTTGGAAAACTTGTCAATATTATTGGGACTTGACATAACCATCAGCTAAGACCGAAGTGCCCCATCCTCTTGACAATTCTCCAAGTGTTCATCCATTTCTTCACATGGAAGATCTAAAAAAATCATGTCATGCTTACTTCCTATATATTTAGGTAGAAACAAAGAAAGAAAAACTTTATCTTTATTATGAAGATTTTTTAGATACGAATCTTCAAACCATTCTAAGATCATGTCATAAAAATTAGGATGAAAACTATGACTTCGATGAAATGGATTCATGACATCAGTTATATTATTGGTTTGAACACTTCCTTTGATGAGATTGATCATTTCAAAATATGAAGCATAAGCATTAAAATTCGAACTAATCAAAGAACGAATATGCAATGTAGAATATTCGATCTCCATAAGAATGAGTGCATTGTCTTTTTCAAAAATAAATCATGTAAAATCATATTGCAACATGTATTTTTTCCATGCGAGTGATGAAAGTGAAAAAGCATCAAATCTGATTTCATAAATGTTATGTTTGGACATGTCGAAAATATCTGATTGTGATGGAAAAAAGTAATATACCGTGGGTAAAGTATCATGTCCACCAAAATCTAAGAAGAGATTAGGATATAAAGAGTAAAAGGAATCAGAAATGAACACATTAAAAAAATCTCTTGAGATATGATATTTAGCAATGGTATTCTCAAGACATTCTTCTTCACTTTCCTTAAAACTTTCACTTTGTTTTGGTGATAAATTCTTCAACATAATATGATCATCTAAATTTGTCTCTTGTATGATAGATAATTCAAAACTTTCATGACACACATCTAATATTTCATGTGGATAAGGTATGATTTGTGGATGAAGGTTTAAAGTTTCTTCTTTCAATTGCAGATCTACATCTCTAATCAATTTCATTGGAATGTTAGAATGCTTAAGATCATTTTCATCACCTAAGTGTTCTTCAATAACCAAATTTAAGTACTGATTAGAGAAAGAGTTAGAAGAATATGGACATTCACCTTGACTAAACATCAAATCTTCTTCCATGATGGTTGAGGGTTGAGTATACAATGATTCATAGGAAAAACCAATTTGATTGTCAGTAAGAACCTTTTCAATAGGTTCTACCTCCCTTGATTGTTCAAAATTTTCGGATGGATTCCTCTCATCCCGTGAACAAAATTCTTCTCGCAATTGAGTGATAGGATTTGTAACCAATTCATCATTCACGATTGAATATGACTGGATGAAAGAGACACAAGAATCATAGAGGAGATTTAGTACAAATGACATGTCATAAAGATTAAATTTATAGAGAACATGATGGATTCTTGTTGAAAATCCTTCTAGAGATGAATTGTCATTGATTAGTAAAGTCTGAAATTCTTCACATAATTGATTGTAATCATAGTTTTCAAAAGAATCTAGAAATTCATCTACAAACTAAAACCAATCAATAATGTGATATGATGGAAAAGACTCAAACCAATGTTTAATCCGACCCCTGAAAGTAAAAGCGAACAATCTGCATAAAACCTTTAAATAAAAAATATCATGTTTGATGAATTTACTCCAAAACTTGTTAAGATGGTCTTTTGCAGACACATGCCCCCCACCGTCAAAGGTGATTTTGGACAAGTGAGAGACTATCTCATTGGGAATATCAGGTAATGAGAAGTGGAAAGCATGTTGCAACATAGTGATTTGGGGAGCCATGGGGAATTAAATACATTCTAAATAAAGACTGTCGCAAGGGAAGCTTGTCAGTCTGGCCTACCTTCTAGTGCATTTCAATATGACACAGAAGAAGAAATTATAAATATGGAATTATGACAGGCTGAGGGATTAAATATTTAATCATTAAATTTACCTTGGCCCTCCTTCTAGCGCCATTTTTTGACGGGTGTAAATGATACACCATCAACTGGAAGGTTAGATCCAGATTGGGGTTGTCTAATTAACCCAAGTCGTTTGGTATGATCTGATCTGATGGGTTTAATGGATACGTTAGCCAACTAAAGTCCTCAAAACAGTAAAAGAAATAAACTAATCTAAAGCTATGATTCTAACAAATGATATATTACTTACTAATGTTTATTAAAAAGAAACGTGATTATACAAATTATTATAAACAATCTATATACAGTTTACAAGGTTTACTTGAAATCTTGTGAAAAAGAATGTTCATAATAATGTTTCAAAATAAGATAAAGTAAGAACATAAATCTTTTTGTTTTTTTAATGTTTAAATATTTTAAACTAATAAATACTAAGCAAATACAATTGAAACAATGACACACAAACAATCAAAGCTAATTAATGGAATCATCGTCTCATTCATACATAAACAAATCTGAATAAAAGAAAGCAATGCACCTACTAACCTCTCACTGATCAAAAGTACTAAGCTAAATTCATCTCTCTGTATTTGTATGAGCTCCTCTTAACCTGTTTCAAGTGTAAACCTATGACAAAAGCAAGCATAATACTTCCTGAATAAATTCAAGGAAGTGTTTCATATTCTGGAGGGAGTTTATAACGATAGAAAGACAAATAATTATATATCTTGTGACCTTGAAATGTCCAATAACTGAAAATGAAATAAATTCCAATTCTTAGGAATGGTGTTATGAGCTATCTAGCATCAGATGTAAACTCAAAATACTTGAATAGATGACCAGTCACAGATATAAAATAAACCAAAAGATAATGAACACCATAAAGAAAAGAATGATATAAAATATTATGTATAGAACTGACTAAAGCTAATTCGACACAGATAACATTTCACATCAAGAAATTACATGAGAAGACAATGAAAAAACACTACAAAGTCTACACAGGACGAAAGGCAAAGAGTAAAATTCTTTCTCATATAGTTTCAACAAAATATGTTCATCATATGGTCCACGACGAACTTTTGGGATAATAGACTCTTAAAGATTGAAAAAATTAATATATAAATGATATCAATTAACCATGTATTGATAAAACATATTAAAGCTAATTTAAATTAATGCATAATCAATTATTCAAAGAATATGAAGATATTATAATGAAAATAAAACCATTTTAATCACAGGACAAAAGCCATTAAGCAACCTGGAATTCCATATTCCTCTTTGAAAATACTTGTCCATTCTCCCAAAGATTCCAACCATTCCTTACTCCATTTTAAAAGAAAAAAGTTTACAAAATAAATAATATACAAAAGAGAAAGGATAAAAATTCTCCTCTCAATTTCTTGGATCCCGGCTCTGAACTTTCTCATACATTTATACAATGAATGAACAGTCTGGGCGTCACTAATAATTTTCGCCACTTGAAATTTGCGTTGTAAAGAGACACAAATATCTCTCAAATCATGCATTTGTTTGAGAAAATTCCCGCGTGTAATCTAAATGGGTCCATTTTGGAGATGGGTTTTAACCGTTTCTTCAAATTCCTTACGGTTTGGCTGAAACAAGTCCCGCAAAATCCTCTGTCTGTTCTTGAATGCATTTCCAAATCTTATCTGTTGTTGTTCATAATTTATTTGCAGCAGTCCAATATTATTTTTGGATCAATTATCTAGAATGTATTTAGATAATAAAATCAAGCCATGATCAGATTCGTACCAAATAACTAATAATAGAAACCTGTGAAACAAAAAGAAACCTAAATTAATAACCTAAAAATTGTGAATAAAACAAAATCTAAAACAATAAAATAAAAAATGAATTTAAACTAACTATAAGTTCTAAACAAACATTGTTTATATTTTCCTTTCAATTATGATCTTAAAATTCTAGAAGCTTCAAGTTGATGGAGAGGAGAAAAATATTAATTTTGGGTTTTCACAAAATCAAACAAATGATAGATAATTTTATTATTATTATTTTATTTTTATTTTGAAATGAGATGCAAACTAAAAAAATAATTTAATTAATTAAACCTACCAAATGATTTTGTGAAAATGATTGTTAATGAGAAAAATACAAAAACATAATCATAATTTGAACGAAAGTAAAAGTTGATAAAAAATAAGGTTTTCGTTTAAATTAAGATTTCTATGTTCATCTCTCCCTCATTCAAATTTGATCAAATGTGAACAAATGTCATAGAAAAGATGTGTCGTAATAAAAACTCCCAAATTATGAAGCTCGTCCATCAACATTAAAACTCTGTAGAAAGAAAAACAAAATGGCATTTAAATTTCATATAATTCAAACCAAACAAAAGAAAAGAATATAAAATCAAAACAACCTCGAAACAAAGCAAACCAATACCAATCCAATCAAGTCAAAGGGAAACAAATGAAGAATCCAAGTGAAATTTAGAGGGACCCTAGATTTTGATTAAAGAAAAAGGAGGGGGTTGTTGGGGCCCAACAATACCTTGTTGAAATCATTTTCCATGTCCACTTTAATAACAAAAGCTTTTTCATTTCTGGTTCTTCTTGAATGGATGGCCTCCTAGACAAGAATGATATTGTCGATGATATTACAATGCTGGAGAAATCCTCCTTGATTATTGGAGATGATCTTGCCGAGGAGTGATTTAATGTGGTTAGATAGGATCTTAGTTAGTATTTTGTATGAGGCATTTCACATGGAAATAGGTTTGAAGTTGGAGAAAGAGGAAGGTCGCGTCTCCTTAGGGATTAGGGCTAGGAAGGTTGAATTTATTCCCCCTCCGATTTTGAACTTTGATTGGACCCCTCTGAGAATTTTGACTAGGTCTTTACGAATAATATCCCAAGTATCTCTATAAAAGGAAATTGACAACCCATCATGCCTAGGGGCTTTGTCAGGGTGGAGTTGCCAAATAGCTATGAAAATATCATCTTCTAATATGATAGTAGTTAGGGATTTTTTTCCTCTGGAGAGATCAAATGAGGAATCAAGGCCACCATCTCTTGGGTTTCCATCTCTATTTCTTCACCTTATTCACTGAGAAAACAAGGAAAAAACCTATTGGCCTCTTCCACAATTGCAATCTGAGTGTTAGAGGTTTTCCCTTCGCTTCCTTTTATAGAGGTAATCATGTTGTGAATCTGCCTAGACTTGGATTGCTTGTGGATGGAAGAGGTGTTACGATCCCTTGAGAGAAGCCACATGATTATGGACTTAAGACGCCATACCTCTTCTTCATCTCTGTGGGACGAATATAATTTTTCATAACAATCCTTTTCTTCATTGAAAAGGTCTTTGGTTATTTCTTCATCTTCCATCTTCTTATTAATTTGAAGCAGGGGGGCTTGAAAATGTTTTTTTACCATAGAAGGTTCTTTGAAATAAGTGGCCACCCAGAGTTTCATCTCACGCTTAGTGGCTTTAAGTTTGGAATCCCATACAAAGGTAGGGGAGCCCCTCACTGGAGTGAACCAGGCTTTATGGATGACATCAAAGGCTGGAGGATAGTTAAGCCAAAGGGTATTGAAACGAAAGGGAATGGGTCTGAGATTGGCACAAGGGCATATAGAGATGGAAATAGGCCGATGATTCGAGGATGCACAGGGGATGGTGGAGGATGCTAAAGAGAAATCAATAACAAGGAAACATGAATGGACAAGGAAGTGGTTAAGGCGATAAACTATATGACCAGGACCAAGCCGGCGATTAGTCCACGTATATTTCCCATTTTTTGGCTTTATGTCAATAAGGTC
Organism: Picea sitchensis; assembly: GCA_010110895.2. NCBI lineage: Eukaryota > Viridiplantae > Streptophyta > Pinopsida > Pinales > Pinaceae > Picea > Picea sitchensis. The sequence continues at coordinate 27,232 of SNQJ01S0079626.1, read as the reverse complement.
CCAATTTCTCATAAGGGTTTCCACTAAAGTCTTAAAGGGATCTCAAAGGGAGGTTCCCCTCCTTTTTTAAGAGAGAGAGAAGGTTAAATTCAAATCCCTAACTATGATACAATGATATAGGTCAATATATTGATCAACTTCTTCCAATGAGTTCTAGCAGTCCTACTTTTGCCAATATTGCATGGGAACATAGACATTGAAGACTTTGTAGTGTTTATTAGTTTTCTTAAACTGAAGACATGTATATATCCAATGTTGATTTTTGATAGTTTGAATCAGATCTAGGTTAGAACTTTCCCAAATGGTTCTTATTCCTCCAAAGGCTCCTCGTGAGCTTACCGATATACTGTTGGTATCTTTTCTTATGTTCGAAATCAGGGTTTGCATGTCTTCTTATGAGAGATTAGTATCCTGGGTTAGGAAAATATTTGGGCTTTTTGAATGGAAGAGATCCTTCATCGATTTACTTTTCTTTTGTTTCCCAAACCCTTGCAATTCTAGGAGACTATCTGCATTATTTAACATTAGAGGATTTGGAGTTACCTCTTGCTTTTGCTGATTTGGCTGGTGCGGAATTCAATGACCCTTTCATTGTTTTCACTGAGTAGGATGCCTCCAAAGTTGACTGATGTCCTGTCATAGTTTCTTTAAGAGATGCTTCTTCACGAACCTCTCTATTTTATTTGCAACCAGATATTCGCGAGCTTGCCTCTTCCTCACTCTGATCTTCCGGAGGAGGGTGAGAATGATTTCTAGTTAGAATCTCGGTGAAATTTGCGTTCGATAGGGAAGGATTGGAGGGGGAATCGAAAGGAAAATCAGGTTTCAAGGGAGGAGGATGAGCGGGGGGCGAGGGGGGTGTTACTGGACAAATCAGTAAGTGCAGACACAAACTAATCTCCCTAACTTCAACAAGAAATTAGAACAAAACATGACAGTATACTATACTTTCCTTAGATTTCAATTACCAAATAAGAAGAGGATCCAAAACATACCTTTTAAATGTAGTAGACTCGACCTCGCCAATGTGATCCCAACTCCGTCGTAAATCTTATGGAGAAGTATCTGCAAAGAAACACAAGCCAACAGAGACAAGAATAATAGAGTCTATTCGATATGAAACTATGTTTGTGATCAAGGAATCATACAATATGGACAAGTAACGTTCATATATGAAAGAAAAGTATATCTGTATTAAATAATGTGGAAGAAAGATACAACTAGATTCCTTGATGTTGTCAGGTTCCTTCCAATAGTTCCTTGCTTTCCACACACTTCTACTCCACAGATTTTGAGGATGTATATATTATAGTCATTCACAATCTATCTTGACAAAGAAATGCTCTTAGCCACCATAGGCCCAAACTCTTGGCTCGACTAATATCTCATCAGCTATTCTCAAAAGTTCTTCACAAATCTCACCAAGCTCCAAAACAACTAAGCTAACTTTTCCCATGAGAAATCCTCTCCTTTTATAATCTGAAAAGGATAGGGTGAGGAGGCTAGGATGATCCCATGAGATCAAGGATGCGACTTAGATACAAAACGATCGGAGGCTAGCTCAACCTTGAATCTTCTTTTCTAGAAGCATCGACAAGATTCTCTTTTTCTTCATACAAAAAATCATCGCACCCTTAACACTGACCAAACTCCGACGACGTCACAGGACACTGTGGTGCATCCTACAAAAATCCTAGATCATCTCATCCTTAACACTAAGCAAGGTGTGAAAATCCTTATTTATAAGGTTTTGCACAAAGGAAAAGATCATTTCATCTCTCTGGGAAAATTTGTCTTCATTCTTCTTCAAGGATTCATTCCATTGATCCTTCTAAAGACAAAGAATAGGTGTACATCATTAACAATCATAAGGGTGACGAAAATAATGTGTAACAGTGAGCCCCCCAAAGTATGAAGTTAGAACAGAGTGATAGATGCAATACTTTGTCGAGTGTGTGTTGGGAACAAGGAAAACGTTGATCGAAAACCTGCCAACAAACAAGGAAATAAAGTACAATAATATATCATCATTGAGGTAGGCATTCCCATACTCATAATACAATTGAATCAAATCATAAATGCCGACATGAAAGGATTCATGTCAAGTAAGATAGGACATGGACACTAAACATACACTATGGATCCATGTCAATATGACTCAAATCTGAAAATTGCCACCAAAAATTCACTGTGGATCTATGTGTTAAAGAATCAAATCTGAACATAGCCATGAGACATACACTATGTATCTATGAAACAGTACATAGGATATACTCCAATGCAACCTAAATCTATTAGAAAAGATTCAGGGTCTTCATCTCCACCACTCTATAGTACAAATATAACCATTTGAATACATGTGCTAAAGTCGAACATGGTAGAAACTACTTGATTAACAATTTGTTAGCGATATTTCTGGTAATGGGGGTAAAATGCGAAGGAATGGGTAAAAAACCCACTTGTCCTAAGTTCGGGATGCAAATGCGTCTGTGTTTAAATGGAAATCAATTATGGACGACAGGATTTCGCGCGCCCGGATCAACGGTGCGCATCAGATTCCAGAGCCCCCCCACCTTTCTACCTTTAAGCGGAAGGGGGGGGGTCCGGAATCTGTCCGGGCCTCAGGCGCACCTCTTCAACGGCTGAGATCAAAGCACCCGTATCAATGAATTAGCATGAAGCGATTCGGACCCCCCCTTTCTACCTTTAAGCAAGGGGGTCAGAGCTCAAAGGAGCACTTATCTCTCTGACGGCTAAGATCAAAGCGCCTGGATCAACGATGCTCAGATGATCCCATCCTTCTCAGATGCTCTGTTATTACCCAATCAACGTGGGCCCTTCTTCCCGGTTGCCATGTGTCCCCATCTCCACTCTTTTAGTCCACCTCATCATCCACTCACCCCCATCTCCACTCTTTTAGTCCACCTCATCATCCACTCACCACCGGCCACATGTTCTACTCCCTTCCACGTCAACCTCCCACTAAAAGCGTGCCCATTATTTCCCATCTCCTACCCCCTCCGCTTAGTGCCTTCCGCCATGTGTTTTTCCCCGTAGCCTCTCTCACACCTAGTCACCTCTTATCACACCCTCACAGTTTTGGTGCCACCACTCCTGTTATGCGCCTCATCCTTCGCGCTGGCCTCCATGCCTATTCATCAGGCAGTCCAGTTAATCCAGGTGGCAGCATGAGGGGTCATCCACGTCCCAAAGGCGTCGAGTTGGTTGGGTCATCCTCAATCCCAAGGAAGCAGTTATTGAAGTAGTTGGTGGTGGTTAGGCATCGCCTCCACCGTAATGGGAAAGTCCGGCGATGAATTAAAGGCACGTCGATTCGCCCACGGAACTATCAGGAGCTTGATTGCGTCTGCCATAAGTTGCACGATCATTCAGAGATGGTAGCTACAGATTGTCAGGAACCATGCAGACGCAATGTGTTTAATGCAACGTCTCGGTTTTGTTTTTGTGGTTGTTTTGAGTATATGGAGGCGTTTTCGCCATTTTGGGATATAGATCGATGGTAGAGCAAAGCTCTGGACTATAAAGTTTTAATGACCATTCTAGTTCTATGGTTATGCATATGTGTTTGAGATTTCTTGTTTTATGACAAACAATTTTCTGTTCTGTCTATGTTTTCGTCTTATACCAGAGAGTTCATGATCGAATGATTCGCATGAATTATTGCAGTTATATTATGATAAAGGATTTGTTGTTGAATTATTGTTTTCTCTGGTTCTCTGCGTTTGAATGTAAGAAGATCTTGCTTTTGGACGTTTCTCCTCACAACCTGTTAGGAAACTGATGTTTATAATAGACCCCTGCATTCTTCTCATACAAGTCTTCCCCCTACTCACCCTTATTACGAATCACTATTTGAAGTTTATCTAAGACCTCACCCACCCATGCATGCCTGTCCTAGTTTCAGAGTTGAGACAATATTGTTTTGAGTTTACTTCCATTTGATCACCCCTTTATAAACAAACCATGACATTAAACTGATGGGTGTCAGGCTCTGCTCCTGCCGCAATCCAAAAGTGACTTCCGACGCTAACATTTATGGCGCCGTTGCCGGGGACGAAGTTGAATATTTTCCCCGGGATTGAACGACAACGATCAACTGATTCTGAAGGTGCATCAGATATCAGAATTATCCAGATTGCAACTGTGAACCTGGTGACTCCATTGTGACGAATCCGCTGGGGAGAACCTGATCTATTAATTGTGGCTTTCAGAGGCAGACACACGCGGTATCATCCACAACTGCCCCTAGCTATACCTGAATTTGACCTAGAGGTGGTTCTCAGAAGAGGAAAGAGCTCTACAGAAGAAGTTTCCATCACTGAAATAGGTAATCCGCCATCTCCTCCTGTGAGAACTCCTTTTTCTCCTCCTTAGTTTCTTAATAGACCTCCTTCGGAGGTTTCCCATTTCTTAAATTTTGGGAGTGTTCCTGCTGAGTTTTCCCCTCCTGGTCTGGGATTGGAGGGAGAAATTCTTGTCACTCCCCTCCCATCTGAAGATGTTCCTTGGCATAGACCTAAGACTATAGAATATTTCCCCACTCCTACACAAAGAGGAGCACCTGTTGACTTGATCTCGTTAGCCTTCTCCTTGAATCCTCTCTTGTTCCCCACTCCACTTCGAGACTCATTCCCAGTAGCCCCTTCACGAACTCCTTCTCCTCCAAGCTCTCCTCCACCTAATATTCCTATGGCTGGTGCTAATCCCCCTCTGAATAGAATGGATGCCATAGTTGCTGCTAGGTATTCTCCGTTAGTCCTACCCCATCCTATGAATCCTCTCCCTGCTGGAGACTACTTCAAGTACATGCCCAAGTTCACCGGGGAAGGAGACATGACTGCAGAAGAGAACTTGGTCGCTTTCTATAGTTATGCAGACAACCTAAACATTGAAAATGAAGACTTCTAGATGAGAGTTTTCATCCAGAGCCCAGATGGCGAGGTGAGGAAATGGTTTACAGGATTGGCCCCCGGATCTATTGCTGGAATTGAAGCCCTGGATAATGTTTTCTTGAGGTAGTGGGGAGATAGGAAGGATTTCATGTATTACATGACAGAGTTTGGTTCTCTTAAGAAAATGGAAGGAGAGTCTGTCTCTGACTTCTCCAAAATATTCAATAAGATGCATAATAAGATTCCTGCAAAGATAAAGCCCTCAGAAGCCTCTGCCCAAATTTCCTATGCTGGTGCATTTGACCCTGATTTCTGCCTTTTATTGAGGGAAAGAACAGCCACCTCCTTAGCTCAAATGCAAGATGCGGCCATAGAAGTGGAATCCAACATATTAGTAGCTGACAGACTAAGGAACAAGGCCGATGCAGACAAAAGAAAGGGAAAGTCTGAAGCCTCAACGTCCGACCCATCATTACCCCACCCTTAAATGGATGAACTGACCAAGATGATGAAGCTTATGTCTGAAGAGATGGAGAGACTGAAGGTGGAAAGGAGGCAAGTGTACAAGGGCCCTCAGGGCGCCGAAAATAAAGGAGGTTTCAGGAGGCCAAATAATATTGCTCCCCCGACTATGCACAGAGAAAGGGGAAGAGACAGAGAAGACCAGAGAATTCAAGCCCCTTTTCAGAACAATTTGGTGGCCAATGAGGAAGAAAGAGAAACAGATGAGCTTGATCCTAAAACCCACTACTTAGAAGACACTCCTCCTTTTCCTCATCTCACTCAAACATCTTATGAAGAGTCTCTCATGGATATTCAGCTAAATGAATTGAGCAAGGGAGACAAGGTTAGCGGCGACCGAGGCAGGTATAACTTGAGGTCCGACAAAAAGACAGCAGCACCTGATGTTCCTGAGCGGTCCACTAGAACAGAGAAACCTGTTGATGGAGTAGCAGACAGTCACAGAGGTAAGAAGCCTCAACCCCCCTCTCCCATTGTCCACCATCATGTTCCTGAAATAAGAGAAATCCCAAATCTTACATCTTCTTTTAATTTCGAGCATGAGATTCAAAAGATCAG
>SNQJ01S0079625.1:24916-35793 GCA_010110895.2 Picea sitchensis | reverse complement strand
ATACATTTGTTGTAGTATCCCTCACAACAGTTATGAAAAATCAACTCAGAGGGATACAACTTCTGACAGTAAGCGGTGAAAGCTGCATGGAATTCTACGAGTGAAGAAATGCTAGCAGGGGGTAAAGAATGATACCATTTACGAGCATCCCCTACTAACGAGAACATGAACATTTTCAATAATACATCCTCGTGTTGTATCTCCCACTGATGCATGAGTTCATGAAACTCACTGAGGTGCTGAGCAGGGTTGTCCTCTTCACACTTTCCAAATATGGGAAAATAATCACCCCATTCATCCAGAGAGGGGACAACATTAGGAAAACCAGGAATAGCAGAAAAATTAAAAGGAGCAAACCTGCGAGCAAGGATTTTCTCCATATCGAACCAGTGGAGTCGCCAATTGATCCTCGAATCATGGAGTCGCCAAGTGAAATATGTGCAGCTTCAAATATGCTCGGTCCTTGTTCACCATCAAAGGCCAGATATTAACGTTGTTGTTACCCCAGGAAGCTTCTCAGACTGAAAAAGCAGCTGCTGAAACCTTCTCGAGAAAGCTCCTTAGGGTCAGCTTTCAGGTGTGCTAACAGTAATCACAGCTGAAACAATGATTGTGGAAATAATGGAGTCGCCACAGTGGAGTCACCAGGTGAACAGTAGCAATCTTTAAGGGCTCTGATGTCTGATGCACCTTTAGAATCAGAGGCTCAATGTCGTTCTGCCCAGGGAAAATCTTCAACTTTGTCCCTGGCAACGGCGCCAGAAATGTTGGCAACGAAAGTCACTCCTGGATTGCTAGCAGGAGCAGAGCCCGACGCCCATCAGTTTTATGTCACGGTTGTTTATAGATGGATGATCAAATGGAGGGAAACTCAAAACAATAGCGTTCCAACTCAGAAACTAGGCCAGGCATGCATGAGCAAGTGAGGTCTTGCATAAACTTCAGACAGTGAGTTGTAGTAAAGGGTGAATAGGTGGAAGACTTGTACAAGAGAAAAGTGGAGGTCTGTTATAAACAGCAGGTTTCTAACAGACTGAGGAAGAAGATGTCCAAATGAAATATCATCTTACATTCAAACACAAGGCCAGAGAATGCAATAATGCAACAATAAATCATTTATCATAGCAAAACTGCAATAATTCGCACGAGTCGGTCGTTCACGAACTCTCTTAGCATAAGATGAAAACTAGATGGAGTAAGAAGAACTGTCTTCATAAAACAAGAAATCTCATATACAGATGCATAAACTGAAAGCTAGGATAGCTGCCAAAACATTACAGTAGGGAGATCTACTCAACCATCGATCCTTTACAAAATGGAAAAAATGCCTACATATAGCCAAAACAAAACAACAACAGCAGAAACGAGAAGCTGCATTAAAAACTTTGCGTCTGCATGTCTTCTGACAGTCTGCGCATGCAGACTCTGGATGATCGTGCACTTATGATAGATGCAATGGGACTCCTGACAGATCCGTGGATGAATCGACATGCTTTAATTCGGTGCCGGACTTTCCCATTATGGCAGAGGCGATGTCTAACCACCACCAACTACCTCAATAACTGCTTCATTGGGATTGAGAACGGCCCGTCCAACTCGGCACTTTTGGGATGTGGAAGGCCCCTTGCGCTGCCACCTAGATTGGCTAATCGGCCTGATGAATATGCGTGGAGGCCAACATGAAGGATGGGGTGCATAATGGGAGTGGTGGCGCCAAAATCATGAGGGTGAGATAAGGAGTGATGAGGTGTGAGGGAGGTGACAGGGGAAGATACATGGTGGAAGGCAATAAGTGGAGGGGGCAGGTGATGAGATACAATGGGCACATTTTAATGGAGGTTGACGTTGACAGGAGCAGGACACATGGCAGGTGGTGAGTGAATGATGAGATGGGGAAGGGACCACCTGGAATAAAGAGTGGAGATGGACAGATGACACCTGGCAACAGGGGAGAGGTGGCTCAGGAGGATGACATAACGGGGGGAAGGGCCCACGCCGGTTAAAAATAGAGCAGCTGAGAAGGATGGGATCACGTGAGCGCCATTGATCTGGGCACTTTGATCTCGGCCATTGAAAAGATGCGCAGCCGATTCCGGACCCCCACCCCCCCTCCGCTTAAAGGTAGAAAAGCTGGGGGGTCTGGAATCGCCTTGAGCGCCATTGATCTGGGCACTCCGATCGTGACCGTTGAAGAGGTACGCCCTCGATTCCGGACCCCCCCCCCCTTTGCTTAAAGGTAGAAAGGTGGGGGGGGGTCCGGAATCTCATGTGCGTCGTTGATCCGGGCGCGTTAATCCCTGCCGTCCAGATCTGATTTCTATTTAAACACAGACGCATTTTCATCCCGAACTTAGGACAAGTGGGTTTTTAACCCATTCCTTTGCATTTTACCCCCCTTTAAGTCCAATGCGCCCAAGTTTCATCGATGGATGGACGACTGAGATGACCTCGACGCTTTCATCATGAAAATCCCGAAGGGCCCCACTCGTGGCTTAGCTATGCGTCGCGTGTCCTCCAGAGGAACGGTCGAGATGGAATTTGATGTTAGAAGAGGGCTGCCTCCATTTCAGGCTCGCTTGACGTGACCGAGTGCTAAGACCGTGAGCTCGGCTCTGAAGGGCGCTTATCGGCATTTTGGGGTTCGAGGTTTCGAGATGTGAAATGACGAGGGACTTTTACCCCTTGAACTCCCGAATGTCGATATGTCGATGTGACCAGATCTTGCACCATGCATCAATGGATCAGACGACCTAGACTTAGCTTTAAGATATAGGCGTTTACTATATATCAGGTAAATTGGCAGCCCCGATATCCCGATGACCGTTGATCTGCTTCGTGGATAGATCTCGGCTGCCAGTAGCAAAACCTTGCCCGCTCACCTGACTCATAACTGGAGAAGAGATCCTTCCACTGTTGCGCTTGGGTGTTTCCCGTGCAACCTGCAGGTCCGGGTGCTATCGAGCCCAGGACAAGAATTATCGCTAACAGAAGGAATTTTTTGCAGGGATAAATACTAATTTGAATTTCAGTACGAGTTATCATCCACAAACGGATGGACAGACCGAAAGGAAAAATCAAATCATAGAGGATATGCTCCACATGTATGTTAGAACAAATCCAAACAAGTGGGAAGACTACCTACACTTGGTAGAATTTGCATATAACAATGGGTACCAAACTTCGGCTAAGTTGAGCCCTTTCAAAATACTGTATGGTAGAAAGTGTGCAACTCCAATTAGCTGGGATAACCCGGTTGACAGACTCATGGTTGGACCAGAGATGCTCCAAGAAATGGAGAACATGGTAAGGAAGGTACAACAGAACTTGAAAGAAGCACAGGACAGACAAAAGAGCTATGCAGATCAAAAAAGAAGACACTTGGAATTTCAAGTGGGAGACCATGTTTATTTGAAGGTCAAAGCTCGAAAGAGATTGTTGAAGTTGGGGAACTGTGCCAAGATGGCACCCAGGTTTTGTGGGCCCTTCGATATACTAGCTCGAATTGGACCCGTAGCATATCAACTTGCACTTCCAGCTAATCTAAGAATTCATAATGTATTTCATGTTTCTTTGTTGAAAAAGTATGTTCATGACCCTACTCATATGATTGATTGGAACTTGGTGCAGGTGGAACCCGAGGGTGAGTTCTAGGTGGAACCCCTACACATTCTAGACCGGAGAGAAATAACACTTCGGAACAGGGTCGTCGCTCAGGTAAAGGTGCAATGGAAGCACTTTAGTCCTGAGGAGGCCACTTGGGAATTGGAGGGAGATTTGCGGAAATCTCATCCAATCCTGTTCCAGGAAAGAAACAAACACTGAGGACAGTGTTTTTATGAAGGGGGAAAGGATGTGACATCCCCTAAAAATAAATATTTTTATTTTTACGTGCTGGAAATTTATTTCTGTTTTTGGTAAATTCGAGTCTGGAAATTTTTTTCCATTTATGGAAATTCTGAATTTCGAATTTAATAATTGTATTTAATTATTGTGACTATTGGGCAAAGATCTATTTGGACTCAACTAACTGTTTGACTATGACACTTGTATCACAATAGAATATTTATATTAAATGCAGGAGCACAAATGGAACGGACATGTTAAACATCAGCTCACCATGACTCCATAAGTGGGGAACAAGTTGGAACTACCTCTGGGTTGATGATTACAAGTGGAAAATCATGGATTTGGCCACTAGCAGCCCCTGAAAATCAGGGATTAAGAAAGCTGCGAAAAATCCCCAAAGGAGGGAAAAATACCTGGGCAAAATTGATAAATAGCATATGCGAGGAGGCAGGACGCTGCCAAGTATGTTGGAAAAAAAAATTAAGCTCTCTTGTTGTTATGAACACTGCAGATTGAGTGTGAGGCAAGAGGAGCCTGCTGAAACGGAATTGCCTTGCTGTTATGAGCACTATTGAGTAAGTGTGAGGCAAGAGGATAATTGTTGGAATTGAAGGACATTGTTGAGGAGGAGTTTCCAAGTTCGCCCTCATGGATTCATGGTCAGGCTAGGGGGTAAATCGGGCAAGTAGATTTGGCTGCCCTGCTCTACGGTTGGGAGGAACGTGGTTGTTCCCTTTGTCTTCTCGCGGATTGGATTCAGATATGTTAATTTTCCCCCCTCTATTATGAATGGCTATGTCTTTTGATGTTATGTATCTATCAAATCTGAACTGGAATAGGTTACATTCTCTGTCTGTATGACCCCTTTTGCATCTGATGTATGGTATCTAATTAAATCGGATCTGTAACGATTTCTTCCCACTTTCTGTGCGAATGTTTTTATTCGATGCTATGTATCCAACAATATGCTCTAACAATATGCAAACAATATATTAGATGTGTATAGAATGACAAATTCTGGAGTTAAAGAATTTTGGAAACCCCTTTTATTTTCCTTGTTTTCTTTTCAGAATGGGCTATCCTTTCCTTAGTCCAGGTCTATGACAAATTTAGAGATTTCCCCTTACAGAATACCTTTACCCTGTTGTATCCTTCTGTGCATGTAAAATTCTTAAGTCTTTATGCTTTCAAAATTCAGGAATTGTTGGGTGTTGTTGTTTGACATTTGAAACCCCGAAAAAACCCGAATCCTGAAATCTCGAAGTGTTAATTCCACACCCTTTCACTTTTCAAAATTCGGGAATGGTTGAGTTATGTTGTTTGACATTTAAAACCTTGAAACCTCGAACCCCGAAATCCTAAAACGTTAGTTCCACGTTCCTTTCCTTTTCGCAATTCGGGAATTGTTTGTGGTTGAGGTTTCGGCTTTTGAAGTCGCAGGATTTCGAAACCCCGAAATCCCGAAATGTTAGTTCTACGTTATTTTATTTTCGCAATTTCAGGATTTGTTTGTGTTGATGTTGGACACCGGAACTCGTGAAGTTTCAAACCACGAAATCCCAAATGCGGGACCCACCTTTCCCTTTTCACCTTTTCGGAGGTTTGCATCTGTTGATGTTTGGCTATGAAAATTGTGAAACCCCAAACACCGAAATCTTGAAATGCAGGTCTCAACTTTCCGTTCTCGCATTTCAAAAATTTGTGTGTGTCAAGGTTTGGACACTGGAACTCACAAATTTCTGAATCCCGAAATCCCAAAGTGCGGGACCCACCTTCCCTTTTTCCTCTTTTCGAAGGTTTGAATATGTGGTCATTTGGGCACTTGCACTCGCAAAATCCCGAACTCCGATTTCCCAAAGTACTAATCACCTTTTTCTTTTTCGGAGTTGTAGTGTGTTGATGTTTTGACTTTTGTATTCACGAAAACCCGAACCCCGAAACCCCGAAGTACTCGGCATCTTGTCACAATTTCGGTAAATGTTGTGTGTTGATGTTCGGCTCTTGTACTCGCGAAGCCCCGAATCCCAAAACCCTGAAATGTTGGCCCACGGTCGTTCCGTATTTCGGATTTCGGCAAACCACTGGGTCCTTTATTTTGTTCGACACTTGGGATCACCAAAACCCGATTGACCTCTATTTCTTCACAAAGTTGTAGGAACTTAGAAGAAACTTATTGTTATGGGAACAACCCTGTGAATTTAATGAATGGAATGGTAAAAGAACGTTGGGGAGTCTTCATCCTGGATAGAGGTACAGAGGTAATAGACTGCTTTACAAGTTGATTGCATTACAGAGAGTAATTTTTCTATGTGGGGTTTTGGTCATAAGAACCCCAAAGTTGTTTTTATTGTTAAGACTGTGGTAGTGTTATAGGTACTAGTAGAAAGAGGGTAATTATAAATTTTAGGATCTTAATTAAACATTGAAGTGGTGAGTAAATACTCATTATATCATCATTTATAAAACTTAAGTTGAATGGTAAGGACAGTCGATGACAATAAGGACTCTAAACAAACTGACAGACTCGAGTCTTCTAACAAAAAACTTACTTGCTTGAGATCTCGAAACTTTTCAAGGATAAATGTACAAATAATTTTATTTTATTTTTTTATGGTGATTTTTGAGGTACATTACAAAGACCATGAGAATTCATAGAACTTTAACAAGTCTCTTTCTGGCACTTTTAGGGGCATGAAGAACAAAGAAATTATAATTAGGAATTTGATTCGAGTAGAATTCGAAATAATTACCCTTCCTACTATATTTAGCTATTAAACTATCCAAGCCTCCAATTAACATTGAATTTTCTCAAGAAAAGGAAACTAATCCTAAACTCGGATAGGCCTTAAATCTATAGGGATCCCAATGTACCTAAACATTTTCACCATCATACAATAGGGGAACTCCAAATAGACCAGATAAACATTGGGCAAGCTCAAGTTGAACAAAATATACAAGAAACTTCAATTTGTGAAAATTAACATTTTCTCTTGAAGCTACATAGTAAATATCTAAAGTTGTTCAGCAACACTTAACTTCCCACTCCGACACTTTTCCCAAGAGTATAGTGTCATCTGAAAAATGTTGGTGAGTAAGAGGAATACCATTCACTATCTCTATGCCTTTCAATAGTAAGGATTCCAAAATATAGTCCAAAGATAGTCAATCCTTCTAACATGCTAATATATAAAAAAGGAGACAAAGGATAGCCTCAATGACACCCCCTAAATGTAGCAAACAATTTAGTGGGTTAACCATTTACCAAAACAAAAGTGTTATTCATAGGAAGGACATTAGACACCCACAAATTCTCTACATTTTCTTATTTTAGTGAAATTGATATGAACTGCATCAATTAATACCGATAACCAATTGGTTGTGATGTTTAAATAGTTTTAACTTTTACCCAAAGTTGTTGGGAGGAGGAGAAAAAATGGATCACAAAGAGGTAAGTGGGAGCATGAAGTTTCAAGTTTCAACATATAATGTATGTCATCAAAAAACTATAATAATAACATCAACCATGACATGAAACAGGGCATCATGACCAAAGATTTATCATATGCATTCAATAGTTCAAACTTAACCATCATATAATGTTTACAAATAGGCCATGATAAAGACAAAAAATCATTTTTAGAATCTAGATTCTAAACTGAAAAAGACAAATTGACATCAGGTACCACTTTATCAAAGATAGGGTTTATAAGGGATTAGTGGCTTTAGTGTATGTATAGACAAATCAACAAGTTGTAGATATCTTGACTAAGTGCGTGGAAAAGGGGAAGTTCAATATGTTCAAGGATATTACTGGGTGTGATGAATAATATTTTCCTTGCTAAGGAGTGTTAGTTTTTCACCTTGTTTATCCCCGACAATCTCTTTTACTGCACTAGGGTGCACATAGACAAAAGGCTCAACAATAGGTCCATATAGCACTAAGAGTACATTTAAAGTAGGCTTGTGTAACATTGGTTATGGAAGAAATTTGCCTCATTTATTGTGCACAACAGAGTGTGAGGGAGGCATAGTTATGTAGGAGAGAAAAAGGTGCTTGCATGCACCAATCTTACTATATTTCCAATTTTTCCACCTTCAATTAAACTCATTTTATTGTTGTTCTAGATTTAGCAAGTTCCATTTTTTGTTCAGTTTCTAGTTAAGTCATTTTTCTAATTCAATTTTATTTTCTAGTTATATAAATAGGTGCATGAGTTGACTCGGTCTAAGTAGGAACAAAACTCTAGTAGCTAGTGCTTTCCTATATGTATGTTTTCTACTTCTTTTTATCGTTCCAATCTAGGTATTTTTTCATGTAGGCCTAGGGTGCACTTCTCTAAGATAGAATTAGATTTAGGGTTAGGGCTTAGTATTTTAAACTAAGCGCAACACAATGATGGAGTGCAATGATTGTAAACCTAGCTCTTCCTAGTCTATAAAGGAGTAAGGAGGTCTTCCACTAGGTTGGTAAGTAAATTTTAGGTTTTGATCTATTGTAGCATATTTTCTCCTTTCCATATTCAATAATAGATAGATGTGATTAATAATTTAGTATTGTGTACTTTCTATTATTATTATCTGTAGTATGTTTTTGTAAAATAGAGGATTTGAAGATTATTGTTTTGATAGGTTTTTATCTTTAAAGTTACCTAGGGTTTTTAGGATTATTCATTCTTTGAGTGTAGGATTTGCTTACCATGGTCTGGAAAACAAGGCATAAGATTTTGCAAGACAAGATTATTTTTATAGCCCTACAGGATCAACATAACAAGCCATTGAGTTTTGTTTCATTGTAACTTGGATGCCAATAAGACAATAGGATACATTTTTCTGCATCTTTGTAAAAATAGGAGTCAAATATGAAGTGATATCTCTTTAAATATAATACATATTACAAAACCGGGAGAGGTTTTTGTAAATAAGGTTGTTTTGAAGAAAAACCTCTCTCAGATTTTTGAAATTCATTCCCATATTCTCCAAATCCGTGCCACAAAATAATGACTAAAACAGGAAATTAAATATTCTTGAAAAATAGGCCTCAAATATTGTTGCATATCTCCCAAATTATAACACCTGTGTATAAACTAAACGAGCTTTTTGTTCTTTGGTATGTGATTGACAAAAAATTCTTTCTCTTTTTTTAAATTCATCTCCATTTGGTCAGAAATGGATTTTGAAGTAAAATTGTCCTTGTGTGTAGCAAATGACCTTAAACCCCTAAAAATCATGCCAATCACCTCCTTTTTGGTCTCTGATGTTTGGTGTCTCTATTTTCCTTCCTCAGGAGATTCTCCAGGTTTCCATGGTTTCAGTTTGCATGATAGAAAACCTTGTCCTGATAAGGGGGAAAGGGTTGGGGTAAACTTTGGGAAAACAAAGGAAATGGGATTATGACTTTAATGATGACCCACTAACTCAATTGATGACTCATGACATGATGACAATGACTATGAATGATAAAGACCATAAGGATATGGAGGGAGCAGCACCAACCTAGACTCAACAACCAAGTGATCAAATTTTATTTGAAAATTCATTAGAAATATATAATAATTTGACCTAAAACCCTATCAACTGACTTTGAAAGGGCTCATTTGATCATTGTGACTACTAGACACTAACACTTACTATTTGACCAAGCATTTATCATTATTTACATATGAGAAGGACAAATGGCACCTAGATTTTTCTTTTGCATGAAGATAAGAATGGAAGAAGGAGACATGTGGCACTAAAACCATATAGAACATTGTATCCAAGCATTTTTCTCTAGGCTTTTGTTCAAATTCGCCCGCCCTAATTAGTTATATTTTCTTAGGAAAATATATTTTACTAGCGAGAAGAGTTGAGATAAAATCTATATAAAGGTTTTTTCTCTCCATTTTGTAGATGGATAGGATCAATAGAGAATAATGGAAAGAATCTTGTCTCGCCTTTGCAAAGCTATTGTGTAATATTGTCTAACCTTTAGTATTTGTTCTAGGGTAATCATAGAAGGATTTGGGTTGCAAGTTTTCATTAAGGGGTATAAATTATGTGTCTATTTAATTTCTTTGTCAAATTCTAGGCTAGATCTATTGGATTGGGGGTGAATATATTAGGGTTTCATTTCCTTACCCTAGGTTTAGTATATGATTTATTTTGTAATACTTAGGTTAATTTCTTTAGAATTAGCCTCCCTATAATCCTTGCAAGGTTTCATTCTCCTTTGTTTGGTGCTCATCCAAGCAATCTATATGATGTTTGAGACTTCAGCGACCAAGAAAAGAGGGAAAATACTAAAGAGAGACTTAGACCCCATAGCCCAAGTAAGAATAGGCACTGGTCTCCTATTCACTCATCACCCCAAGCCCATCTTTTACATTTATTTTTCCATCGTGATTGTGGGTAGGTTCTCTTTACTCTAACTCCTACTACAAGAAGTGAGCCTAGTTGAATGATAGGGAATCCACTTATACCTACACAAATGGATTCTTCGTAGTGTTAACTTCTTCCTAAAGATTGATCGGGTTATCTTTTGGATAACTTGTTTCCTGTAGATCCACTCGAACATTCATTGGGTAAACACTAAATTTAAAAATAAATATTCACAAATCTTCCTGAAGAAATGTTGTGCTCTTCTTTCTTGTTGTCATTGTTCGAGTCTTTGAAGGGAACCTCTAGTTTTCCACCATTCTTGATCTCATAGTGATATAATTCTATTGTTTTGTTTTTGTGACCCATAGTCTTGTTTTCATTACGCTTGCAAAATTTTATTTCCTGCTTCCACATACCATCTGGATTATAGAGCTTACTACCATCACGCATATTAATGTATGGATTTGCACCTCTTTTCATTATATCCATTAAGCTTTGCAATATTTTTAGGTCTTGAAGTATATCACAATGTGAGGATAAATTTGGGAGAAAGTATTAGAGTAGCTTCGTTCAAATTGAATATTCTATACTTGGTAGGAATTTTACTAATTTTATATTATTTCTCTTGCAGGTTTCACTTTTGGCTTCTAGATCAATTTGAAATTTCAATTGTG
>SNQJ01S0079625.1:0-24074 GCA_010110895.2 Picea sitchensis | reverse complement strand
ATATCTAGCTCAAGTAGAAAAGGATGATATGAAAGAGAAGATTGCAAGTGCTAGGTTTTTTTCATTGTCTTTGGATGAGGTTACAGCTATTGATAATACTTCATGGATTTGTATGAGTATTTATATGGTTAATGACCATATTAGGAATTCCTATCTACTTGGGGTTCATAAAATGAAGGAGAATTCTACAACTGAAAATATTTATGAACTGTTTAATAATAGTTTGAAGGAAAGTGGTGGTATGGATCCTTTAATGATCACAAAAAAGTTGTTATGTGTTGGAGCGGATGGAGCATCAATAATGCAAGGACAAAGGAATGGCCTTTGTGTTAGACTACAACTATCAGCTTCATTGTATATGTTTAGTATTCATTGTATGGCTCATAGGATGAATCTTTCATTTAAAATAGTAAGCAAGTTTCCATCAGTTTCAAAAGTTGAAGATCTTGTACGAGAGGCTTATGCATATTTTTCTCGTAGTCCCTAACGATTTTCAGAATTTAAAAAATTTGTTGATGGTGTTACAAATGGAAACAAGCTATTAAAAGATGTTGATACAAGATGGATCTCATTGAATGGACCAGCTCAAATATTATTTAGAGAGTACCAGTCCTTGGTAGGGGTGATGTATGAACATCGCTTCAGTGTAGATAAAGCTCAAGATCTTCTCTTTCAACTAACTGACATAGAGACATTATTAACATTGGTTGGAATTCTTCCTATTCTAGATGAAATGAATGTCCTCGTGAAAATGTCTCAAAGTCGCACAATGTATATTGCAGAATACACAAATGCAATAAAATTTTCATGCCTTTCATTGGATAATTTGTATACGATGCCAGAGTCTTTCGTAGGTCCACGGTTTACAAATTGGACTACAATCATTGATATAGAAAATACTGAAAATTATTTGAAGTTTGATGAAAAAGGTATACTATGTATGGAAGTGCATGGGTATGTGGTTCCTTTTCATTATATTGATAAGACGAGACAAACCACCAAAGAGACCCTTGTGTCAAGAGACCTATTCGACAATGTTGTCATTTCAGTGAGACGCAACTTGATAGAAATTGAAAAATCATTGTCATCGGAGATAAGAGAACAATTCCCTCGAGATGAATTGTTGGAGGCCATGTCTGTGGTGTGCCCTGAATATTGGAACAATATAAAATGTCAACCTACTTTAAAACGTGACTTTGTGGCAAAATTAAATACTTTAGTGGACCACTTTTGCAAGAAGGTTGAGATACATGGAGAACAGGTTGAAGGTATTTTGGATCAATCAAAATTGTTTCAACAAGCCACACGCTTCGTTGAAACAATGTGGAATCAATTTTGATATTTGGAGAATCCTCTAGAATATGGTGCAATAACAAGATTATGGAATATTTTAGGTGCTAGCCAATACTTACAGAAAAACATATCCGAATATTTCAAATTAGCAGATTTGTGTCAAACCATGATTTTGGGATCAATGGAGGATGAGAGAATGTTTAGTGCACTATAATTTTTGAATTCAAAGATGAGGAACAAGATTGATAAACATATGGATATATGTTTAAGATTATATGTAACAAAGTATGACATTACCACTTTTCCATATGAAAGAGCACTAGCTCTTTGGCGATCTGATTATGATAGAAGGGGAGAAAACAATATAACAAGTTTCTCTTATGAACTTGATACAGAACATAATTCTTTGGAGGCTCATAATGATAGTCCATCTGGAGAGGGTCTTGTTCATAACGAAGAAAATGAGCACCAACATGAGAACTAGGAAATTGATAGACTGTAAGATTTGATCTAATCCAATATATATGAGGGCCTAAGGGACACTTATTTCGGTATATGTGTTCCATTGGTGGTGCAAGAAATAGTGAATGGAATAGAACAGATGATGTGATTCTTGTGATACGTTCTTCCTCTATTTTTGGAGTAGGTCGAAAATTGTTTATCATAGCAAGATTATTGTATGCCAATTTGAGGATGCATTTCAGGTAAAAATAGGTTCTATAATTTATATTTAGTGTTTTTCATTGTAACTTTGGAGCCACATTTTCTTGATGCAAGTTATTTTAAGATTGATGTTTTGATATTTAACTATTACATTGTCTCTTTCTTGTATGTGATGGGAAATGAAGTTGGAATTTGATGAATATGGGACCTATCTCTTCACATATATAGTGTCCTAGTATTAAAGGGTAGATACTTGATTTAACAAGAATTATGCTAAGCAAGAATGGGCTCATTCAAGTAGATGAAATTTCTTTGATGCCTTTCTCTAATATGTTGATAATTTTTAATGGTTTGTTTGTTTGTTGCATTTTGGAGCATTTTGTCAAGTTTGGAATTTTGTGTTTATTTTGGTTAAAAATGCATTAGGCCCTTGAATGCTTCTAGTTCTCATTTTATGTTTGACTGAACCTTTTGTTATGGAATGATTGTCTTCATCTGATTTCCATTGAGTCAAGGTTTTGGGTTAAAGTTAAAGACCTTTGTTGAGTAAAAAATTGGTTTTCATCTTTTTGTCATGACATTTATTTGAGAAACATATGGTATTAGGCTTAATATATGCCTTTAGTTATTTTGTGGGCACTCAATGTGTTCTCCATAATTATGATTTTTTTTTTAATATGTTTGATGGTCAAGGAAAGATTTTTTTATTTCCTTTCATTTTTTGGCATGACTTGAGCATCTTCATTGTAACATCCCGCTCTGGCGCACTAAGAAAACTTATTCTTTGAGGACACTTTCTCGCAAGTGATCCGGATTATTACGTTATTAAAAATTTTGATTTTGATTATGAGGCATTATGGGATGATGACATGTTGTATTACTGCTTTGACATAGACAGGCGCTATTGACTCGATTTTGCTGAGTGTGCAGGGTTTTGGACCTTGAGGATGCAGAGGCATCAATGGAACCCCTTGGACTCTAGATCGAGTCAGGGAGTGTTTTATTGGGGTTTGATTGTTTTACTATGATATTAGTACATCTGATTAGATGATATGATGTGGATATGTTCTGACATGATTTGTTGATGATGCAGGCTGAGGATAGCTTGCCAACTAGACTCACATATAGAGTAAAGGGGCCACACACAAATACCAGAGATGTTGAGAGAGAGGTGTAGACAGCAGCCCTGCCACAGCCTACTAGCACTCCCACAGTGTCTCAAACTATAGGTTAACGATTACCTAGTTCGAGAGGACCCACGATGTCGTGAGGGTAGACTGCGATAGTCACTCATGATGATTCTAAAGGGCGTGCAATAAGGCAGGGGCCTTATTTCTTAGAATCCCTTAGTCTCCCACAAGTTCACCTGGCGGAGTGTTGACTCCAAGGGTTATTGATGTCTACCAATCAGTCAAGAAATGAGTGGTACCCTTGGAGCACATAGTGCATCCTGAAGGGCACGTCACGCAAACGAACAAATGAGGCGAGTGGCACCCTTGGAGCACCTAGTGCGTCCTGAAGGGCACGTCGCATTGATGATGATAGAGGGATGAACCTAGATGGCCCTAAGGCAAATAACACATTAAGAAAATTTTAAAACAATTTCCCTAATTAAATGTCACCCAGATCATAATCTAAGTTCTAAGTCTAAATTTCGTTAGGGGTAAAAATTTTGTCTACTTTAAAAATAAAAATATAATATATATATATATAAATTAATAATAAAATTTAAAAGCACTTAAGTAATAATTTGGTCTTCATAAAAATTTTGTGGTAACGTGAAGAGAGTAACAAATTAAATAAAATGTGTGGATGTAAAACATAAAGAGACAATTAATTATTTTAACTTTTGATAGTTTAAAAAGGTACTAAATTAATAATAAAAGGAAAAAGAGGTTAAATTGCACAACTTCCATTTTTAGCTCAAAAAAAGGGGGAAAGTGGAAAATATAAAAAAATTATGAAATTAGGGAAAGGAGGTAACCTAAAGAGGGAAAGAGGGGAACTCATGGTAAAATGTGGGAAACCAACTTAGTAAAGAATCTGCATTTAAGAACCTTCTAATTTTTAAACTGATTTAGCAATTTCATTTTAGGGAAAGCCTTTGAAACATGTAAGGGAATCTAGGGACACCTAGGAGTGATTTTAGGAGTAACTCTAGGTGGGTGAGGGAAATAAGACAATTAATTAATTAAAGAAAATAATTAATGGAGAAACGTGGGGGATGCATGACACTTGTACGAAGGAGAATTTTTAGGAATTTTTATTAAACTTAAATTAAATGAGATTTAGGGAAAGAAAGGAAGATCGAAAACTCTATAAAAGAGAGGGAGGAGAAGGAAGAAGGGGGATGAGTTGTTAGCATAACGTTACACTGCAGGAATAGTGACTTGATTGATTTACTTGTGGGGAGTTGAGATTTCCCAGCTCGGAGAGGAGTGGTAGCTCGGCCTTGCAAGGCGAGCTGGGAGCTAGACATACCCTCTGGATAGTGTGTGGCCCCTTTGCAGCTCAAGGGGCTAAGGGGGAAGCAGATTACCCCTAGCATTGGCTAGGAGGCACCGGTGAGGTCTCGACAGTTGACGAGCGGGAGAGCACGAAGTGCAGGACGTCATTCGAAGCGAGCAATAAGGCAACGGTATGCACTTTTATTTCGTAGAGTAGAATGCATTAGGCCTTATGCTTGGATCTGAATATTGATTGTAAATGAATTTGGCATGTTTATACCTAGTGTTATCTCATTTTACTTGGCCTTTTTATCTCGCTGGACAATCCTGTGTTTTTACATTATTGACTGCGTTTTTATGCATGCATGGATAAATTTACTCTGCGTCTATTCTTAGATGAGAAACTTAACTCTGTGTTATTGAGCACTGACGGATACATCTATCTCTGCGTTTTATGTTGATGGATTTGGCTTGCACTTGTAATTATGTTGGCCAGCATTTAACCATCTTTGTAATAATTGTTTTCTCCTCTACAAATTTTATTTAATGTCATTATACCCTACACTATTCACCGATTGTGCCAAGGAGATTCTACATTTTCTGCTTTTAAACCCTTTTTATTTCATCTTCACTACCACATTAGTTCCATGGAAATTTTCCTAAGGAAGCGGTTAGTTTACCAGGGCGTTTCATTACCATGTATCCATTGGGTAAAGATTGGGTTTTATCCTGAGCGAATTCCGTGGGCGATTCTACCTAAGCGCTTCTCTTTCAGAGGTAATTTTTTCACCTATGCATCCTTTACTCGAATCATTATAACTGCGCATTCATCCACACTATTACCATCTACATATAATTCTTGTAGAGGCATGAGTTATTTCCTTATGAGATAGGTTATCAATTATGGTGAGGACCTGTTACTTTATGAATCCTTATGAAAATGTCTTTATGCCGCGTCACCAATTGATTGCAATGCACTTGATAATTGACCGTTCTGGACAGGCGTCGAACGTTAGAGATAGCAACTGTGGTCAGCCAAATCATAGTGGGGGTAGTTTGGGCGTAACTACTGTGTGTTTGGACTGTGGTGTTGTTTTCTGAATTTCCTGAGTTTCTGGGCGTGGCTAATTATTATATCAGTTCCTAGCTATTTCAAATTTAACTACTTGATCAGTGGATTTCACCCTTCTGAGATGTCTAACTCAGCGCGGTTTTTTGTGCTCTGTATAACACATGGTTTTAATGTTTCCGACGAAGGCATTTTTATTTTTAGTGCAGCGTTGAGTGTGAATGCGTTGATTGGTTGCAACGTGTAGGAATTTTACCGCCTTTTACACATGTGTCTGCTAATTAATATATAGGTATGAGTTCCCAGGATAGCTCTACGTCCAAATTAATACCATAACTATGAAATTAACATATTCAGAGACCATGGCTGCAAACTTATCAATTGCAAAGAGTTGTGTAATGAAAACGAAACCACGAGGTCGGCTATCAAATACAGCTGACTTTCGCACATGGGCATGCATGCGGTCCACGTCACAGAATCAACAGACATCTATTACGCACGAACCATGTTTCCTTATCATTTGTCCATGTCGTCGATGAACGATGATATTATCGCCTCTACTGACCACCCGGGCACCAATCCGGATCTCATGGATAATTAGAGTGTGACTATGAATATTTTATATTAAATAGTGAGCTGGCAGTGACCATTTTTAAACTTGACAGTGTTAATTAAGAGACAGATTGGATGACAGCAATTTATTAAAATTTAGTTTTGGGCAGGCTAGGGAAACTTACCACTGCGTTTTCTGGGTGGCGAATGTCTGACCACGCCCTTCTATTTTGCATTTATAGAAACACTTTCCTTACTACGTCTCAAACTTGCAACATTTTTTTGGCATTTATGGTAATGTAGATGGTGAT
Source organism: Picea sitchensis (assembly GCA_010110895.2). NCBI lineage: Eukaryota > Viridiplantae > Streptophyta > Pinopsida > Pinales > Pinaceae > Picea > Picea sitchensis. The sequence continues at coordinate 17,739 of SNQJ01S0079625.1, read as the reverse complement.
TGAAGTTTATGATTCTATTATTAATTAATTTCAAATAATCAAATCAGTTTGTAAGGATGGACAATAGTAATTGCTAATTTGCTTGCCCTTAGTGTTGTGTTGAGGTTTATTTGCACAATCAATGTTAATAGTATCCTTCCACTTATCTAGCTAAAGTTTGTTTAGTGTTATTATCTTCATTTTAATTTATCATCATAATAAACGTACTATTTCATGTAATCTAGAAATAAATGTATTTGATGGTTCTTGTTTATGTTGAGAACAAGTTTTAAGAAAAATATAGTTTGTTATATGATTCTATTATCTGTTTTGCTAGGGATATAAATGAATTTGTTCTATTATTCCTTTTTCATAGAAACTAGATATTTTTAGTATATTCTATTTTGAATGAGAATGGTCTCGCAACAATTAATTGTTAAAGAGATAAAAATACTTCTTAAGATCTTCTTAATTATTTGTCATCATTTTTTAAGCTAATTTTAACGGTTTTTATGTGTAAAGCCATTTACACTTACCAGTAGGGGTACTCAAGTTTCATTGTTGGTTAGAAGTTCTTCCCATTCACAGGGTTATGAAAGTGACTTGAGTATTTGTTTCTAAATTTTCATTTCATTGAGGGCATGCCACTTTAATAATGAAAATCCCTCGTGTTGATTTTCTTATGTGAGGCTTGATTGAAAACTACACATATCAAGATTATTGATAAGTTCGTTGATATAAATTTTAGTTTGTGTAGTTGTCTGGGGTGCGTGGAATCGTTAGGATGATGGTCCTTAGCTTAGTAAGCTAGGTCTTCTTATGTCCAGCAGGATGTAGACACCTCCATGTTCCTCAGAACAATCGCCAGCCCTGAGACCTTAAATGGTTAAAATCGATGGGAACTTGGACTTGAGCGTTGCTTATGTGTCTTGGAGGTCCTAACCATTGCAGGGTAGGATGGACGGGTAGTCAACCTTATTTATTTTTTGATTGATTGTCGTTCATTGCATGCAGATACTTGATGTGTGTCTTAGGTCATTATGTTGTTGTCATCGTTGCATGCAACATGTTCGTCGTCGCGTTGCTACGCAAAGTATAATGTATTTATTACCCTTGTACACACACACAAAAAAAAAAAAAAAATTGTACTTGTTTTAAGAGGTTCGTCATCGTGATGAACGGGAGGTCCGTTACATATGGTATCAAAGCGGGTTCAACCCGCGACTTGGGATCGCTATGGATTTCTTTGACATGATTTGATTATATTGTTGCTAATCGAGTTGATTGTGTGTGAGCAGGTAATCATGGTTAGAGGAAGTTGCGGAGGCAGATGACGGGGTGCTAAGCGAAGAGGCGCGATGCCTCCAGTAGAATCCACACCTGAGGGGTCTAACCCCCAGGGAAACAAGAAGGTTCTCAGACAGGAGCAAATAGAAGTTGGTGATGTAGTCGGGATGACGAGATATTTTCAGCGCATGTTCGAGGTACTGTTCAGCCATTTGGACAGAGATGAGGCCAGGGCGCCGACACCCGCTAAGGTTCCACCATGCGCTCTGGTCGATACAGGTAGCATTCACCATGAACTCGAGAAGGTCAAAATTCCCAAGTTCTTTGGTGCCCTGGACGGCGTAGCCACCGAGGCATGGTTGGAGAATATGGCGATGTGATTTGCACTTCGCGATTACACCTCCAATATGAAGGTCTACATGGCGGTCTTTCAACTGAAGGGGAGCGCTCTTATATGGTGGAAGATGCTCCTACCGTAGCTGAACATGGCCTTCGAAGATGTGTCATGGGAACTATTCTAGGAACGGTTCCGAGAGAGGTACCTTTCAAAGGAATTCATTGAGCATCAGCTCAATGAGTTCAATGCCTTACGACAGGGAGGTCATACGGTGCCCGAGTACGAGGCCCGTTTTATGGAGCTGCTCCGGTATGATCTGCACCTTAACACGGAGAAAATTAAGGTCAACAGGTTCGTGTTCGGCCTTAACGGCAGCCTACGTGCAAAGGTTAGGATTTTTATGCCCCAAACCTTGCACGATGTCGTCCAGAAGGCCCTCATAGCATAGGAGGAGCTTATCAGTGGGGGTTAGACCAGGACTCTAGCGAGACCAGCAGGGCATGGTTCATCTGGAACACAGCAGCACCAGACACTAGCGAGACATACGTCGGGATATCATGGCTTCCATAGGGGATCCACTTTCACTACACCCCAGCGACTGATGCCTCAACTGTGAACACCTTATCGGGGACCACAGCATCACCAGCAACGTCGATCGCAGTCGCAGCAGTTTAGGCCTGTTCAGCAGAACAGACCAAGGTTCCAGGCCGGTGGGCCATCATCTTCTACTTCAGGTACCAGAACTACTAGGACGAAGAAGGGGTGTTGGACATGTGGGGAGCCACACTACCAACGCGACTGTCATGTGGAGAGGACCAGAGCGTCCGGATCAGCCAGACCCACTACCGTGGGAGATATGGGCAAGGCCCATCGGATTCATGTCGCGGTGAATAACCTCTAGGCAGAGCATCATATGACTATGCTCAAGACAACAGGTACTGTCACTGACCAGACCCTTAGTATTTTGATAGATCTTGGTGCTACCGAGAGTTTCATTTCTGGTGCAGTGCTAAAAAGGATTAAGGTAAAGGAAGTCGAACAGGAGGAGTTTAGCTTCATAGAGATGGCTTCGGGAGCCAAACAGAAGGTTGGAGGAAAGGTTACGAGTTGTGCCCTTAACCTGGGAGAGTTTGTCACAAGGGCCAACCTATACGTCACGGCCCTAGGATCTTATGATGTTGTGATTGGTATGGACTGGTTGGAATCGTATGAGGCGATACTCAATTGTAAGACGAAACGGTTGAGCTTGGTCAATGACGAGGGACAGAGACGTGTGATTGTAGGATGGAACCAGGGAGTTTCCCTGAGGTTTTGCAACTTCAGAAGAGCATGTGCAAGGGGTGCAAGATTTATGCGATCCTTGCGCTAAACAAGAAAGGAGTAGCGGAAGGTCTAGAACATCTTCCAGTGGTGAGAGAGTTTTCAGACGTGTTTCTGGAGGAGTTACCTGGGATGATGCCGGAGAGGGAATTCCGGAGAGGGAATTGGAATTTACCATAGACCTAAAACTGGACACTGAACCGATAGCAAGAATTCCTTATCGGATGTTGACCCCGGAGTTACAAGAGTTAAAAATGAAACTCAAGGAGTTGTTGGGCCTGGGACTGATACGTCCTAGCGTGTCACCGTGGGGTGCACCTATTATCTTCATACAAAAGAAGGATGGATCGTGGAGGATTTTTATTGACTACCGTCAACTGAACAAGGCCACGATCAAGAATCAGTATCCCTTGCCGAGAATTGATGATCTGTTCGATAAAATGAAGGGTGCGACGGTGTTCTCCAAGATCGATTTGCGATCAGGGTATCACCAGTTGTGGATCAAGGAGGATGACGTCCCTAAGACTGCCTTTAAGATGAGGTTTGGACATTACGAGTTTACTATTTTACCGTTTGGACTGACAAACACCCCAGGGGTATTTATGAGTTTGATGAATGGGGTGTTCCGCGAATACTTGGACAAGTTTGCCTAAGTATTCATTGATGATATCTTGATTTACTCTCGAACGATGGAGGAGCATGACGAGCACTTGTTCTTGGTACTACAGTGTCTGCGAGAGCACAAATTGTATGGGAAGTTGTCCAAATGCTCTTTTTACCAATCAAAGATTCACTACTTAGGGCATGTCATCTCTGGCGAAGGTATTGTCATGGACCCAGCCAAGGTTGAGGCTATTATGGAATGGCCTGCACCTACGAATGTCATGGAAGTGCATAGCTTCATGGGTTTGGCAGGATACTATCGATGATTCGTCGAGGGATTTTCGAAGGTAGCAAATCCGATCATGGAATTGCAGAAAAAAAACAAGAAGTTTGTTTGGACCGAGAAATGTGCGGAAGCATTTCGGAGGCTCAAGGAATTGTTGACAATAGCACCGATACTAAAGGTATCGGACATGGACGCGGACTTCTTGGTATGCACTGACGCATCCAAGGAAGGTTTATGCAGAGTCTTGATGCAAGATGGACGAGTGATTGCTTACATTTCGAGGAAACTGAGAAGGCATGAGGAGAACTACGCGACGTATGATTTGGAGTTATTAGCCATCGTTTATGCCTTGAAGGTTTGGAGACACTACCTTGTTGGACGAAAATTTGAACTAAAGACTGATCATTGAGGACTACAACACATTTTTACGCAAGTGACCTGAACGCGCGACAATGGCATTGGTCGGAATTGCTTAGCGAGCATGATGTTGATATTACTTACATAAAGGGAACAGTGAATCGAGTGGAAGATGCTTTGAGTCGGAGACCACGCATCTTTTCGGTGTTGCCTCTTCAGACGAATCTACGTGAGAAGATTCTCACTTTACAGCGTGACGATGAATGGTACAAAGAGGTCTAGGGTTTTATCGGACACAACACAATGATGGTACCACGATATGAGGGGTTTTCATTTGATAGCGATGGTTTATTGAGGTTTAAAAGTCGGATTTACGTACCGTCAAACGACGAGTTGAGGATGTTGATCCTAAGCGAGGCTCATAGAGCAGTTTACATGGCTCACCCGAGAGTCACAAAGATGAGGGAAGACCTTAAACCCTTATTCTTCTRGAAGGGAATGAAGGTAGACATAGTCAACTATGTGGCCAGATGTCTAGAATGTCAGCAGGTAAAGGCTGAACATAGACACCCAGCAGGATTACTACAACCACATGCCATTCCAAAATTGAAATGGGAGGTTATTTCGATGGATTTTATTGTTGGATTTCCACTGAAGGCAAAGAGACATGACTCGATCTTCGTAGTAGTAGACACTTTGATGAAGAGTGCTCACTTTATTCCTGTGTGTATGACATATCAGGCACCTGACATAGCAAGAGTTTTCATCAGTGAGATTGTGAGGCTACATGGCATGCCTAAGAGGATTATATCTGATCGAGGATCGGTGTTTACCAGACGATTTTGGACGAGTTTCCAAGAGGCCTTGGGAACCCAACTTAACTTTAGTACTGTGTATCACCTAGAGACTGACGGGTAGACCGAACCAACCAACCAAACCTTGGAATACATGTTGTGCATGTACGTGATGGACCAACAAAAGCATTGGGAAGAATTCTTGCCACTAGTGGAGTTGGCTTACAACAACAGTTACCAGAGCACCATTAAGATGGTGCCTTTCGAGTTCCTTTACGGGCAACCGTGTTGAATTCCCTTGAGTTGGGATCAGATTAAGGATAGGGTCTTGGTGGGATCAGAAGCGATCAAAGAAATGGAAGAGAAGATGCAAACAATAAGACTAAGGATTAAAGAAGCGCAGGATCGACAGAAGCGTTATGTCGATGTGCACCGTGTCGACCGTAGTTACGAGGTTGGCGATCGAGTCTTCTTGCGGGTTAAACCACATAAGATTTCGATCAAGATTGGGAAGGGAGATAAACTCTCTCCTAGGTTCATGGGACCCTTCGAGATTGTGGAGAGAAAGGAGCCCGTGGCCTATCGACTAGCCTTGTCTAATTCTTTGAGGCATATGCACAATGTTTTTCATGTATCTCTTTTGAGACATTATATTAGTGATCCACACATGTTATTGACATGAGTTCCTTGTAGGTATCGGACGAGGGAGAACTCACGGATGAGCCAGTCCACATCTTAGATCATCGCGTTCGACAGCTACGACGTCAAACGGTAGATCAGGTCAAGGTCCAGTGGGACAATTATAGTCCACACTCGGCGACCTGGGAGGACTCATATGATATGTGCCAGCAGTTTCCATTTTTGTTTAACAGATAGACATATGACACAGTGATACACTTATTTTGGCATTTGTACCGGGAAACTTCGGGATGAAGTTTAGACCAAGAGGGGGTGTATGTAACATCCTGCTCTGGCGCACTAAGAAAACTTATTCTTTGAGGACACTTGCTCGCAAGTGATCCGGATTATTATGTTATTAAAACTTTTGATTTTGATTATGAGGCATTATGGGATGATGACATGTTGTATTATCTCTTTGACATAGACAGGTGCTATTGACTCGATTTTACTAAGTGTGCAGGGTTTTGGACCTTGAGGATGCAGAGGCATCAATGGAACCCCTTGGACTCTGGATTGAGTCAATGAGTGTGCTAATGGGGTTTGATTTTTTTACTGTGATATTAGTACATCTGATTAGATGATATGATGTGGATATGTTCTGACATGATTTGTTGATGATGCACGTTGATGATAGCTTGCCAACCAGACTCACATATGGAGTAAAGGGGCCATACACGAATACCAGAGATGTTGAGGGAGAGGTGTGGATAGCAGCCCTGCCACAGCCTACTAGCACTATCATCGTGGCTCGAACTGTAGGTTAGCGATTACCTAGTTCAAGAGGAACCACGATGTCATGAGGGCAGACTGCGACAGTCGCTCACGATGATTCTAACGCGTATAAAATAAGGTGGGGGCCTTATTCCTTAGAAGCCCTTAGTCTCTCACAAGTTCACCTGGCAGAGTGTTGACTCCAAGGGTTATTGATGTCTACCAATCATTCAAGAGGCGAGTAGAACCCTTGGAGCACGTAGTGCATCCTGAAGAGCACGTCACGCAAAGGAACAGTTGAGGCTAGTGGCACCCTTGGAGCACCTAGTGCGTCCTGAAGGGCACGTCGTGTTGATGATGATAGAGGGATGAACCTAGATGGCCCTAAGACAAATAACACATTAAGAAAATTTTAAAACAATTTCCCTAATTAAATGTCACCCGGATCATAATCTAAGTTCTAAGTCTAAATTTCGTTAGGGGTAAAAATTTTGTCTACTTTAAAAATAAAAATATAATATATATATGTGTGTGTGTGTGTGTGTGTGTATAGTTATAAAAAAATAAAATTTAAAAGCACTTAAGTAATAATTTGGTCTTCATAAAAAATTTGTGGTAACATGAAGAGAGTAACAAATTAAATAAAATGTGTGGATGTAAAACGTAAAGAGACAATTAATTATCTTAACTTTTGATAGTTTAAAAAGGTACTAAATTAATAATAAAAGGAAAAAGAGGTTAAATTGCACAACTTCCGTTTTTAGCTCAAAAAAAGGGGGAAAGTGGAAAATATAAAAAAATTAGGAAATTAGGGAAAGGAGGTAACCTAAAGAGGGAAAGAGGGGAACTCATGGTAAAAGGCGGGAAACCAACTTAGTAAAGAATCTGCATTTAAGAACCTTCTAATTTTTAAACTGATTTAGCAATTTCATTTTAGGGAAAGCCTTTAAAACATGTAAGGGAATCTAGGGACACCTAGGAGTGATTTTAGGAGTAACTCTAGGTGGGTGAGGGAAATAAGACAATTAATTAATTAAAGAAAATAATTAATGGAGAAATGTGGGGGATGGATGACACTTGTACGAAGGAGAATTTTTAAGAATTTTTATTAAACTTAAATTAAATGAGATTTAAGGAAAGAAAGGAAGTTGGAAAACTCTATAAAAGAGAGGGAGGAGAAGGAAGAAGTGGGATGGGTTGTTAGTGTAACGTTACGCTGCAGGAATAGTGACTTGACTGATTTACTTATGGGGAGTTGGGATTTCCCAACTCGGAGAGGAGTGGTAGCTCGGCCTTGCGAGACGAGCTGGGAGCTAGACATACCCTCTGGATAGTGTGTGGCCCCTTTGCGGCTCGGGGGGCTAAGGGGGAAGCAAATTACCCCTAGCATTGGCTGGGAGGCACCGACGAGGTCTCGACGGCTGGCGAGCGTGAGAGCACGGAGCACGGGACGTCATTCGAAGCGAGCGATAAGGCAATGGTATGCGCTTTTATTTCATAGAGTAGAATGCATTAGGCCTTATGCTTGGATCTGAATATTGATTGTAAATGAATTTGGCATGTTTATGCCTATTGTTATCTCATTTTACTTCGTCTTTTTATCTCGCTGGACAATCCTGCGTTTTTACATTATTGAATGCGTTTTTATGCATGCATGGATAAATTTACTCTGTGTCTATGCTTAGATGAGCAACTTAACTCTGTTTTATTGAGCACTGACGGATACATCTATCTTTGCGTTTTATGTTGATGGATTTGTCTCGCACTTGTAATTCTTTTGGCTAGCATTTAACCGTCTTTGCAATAATCATTTTCTCCTCTGCAAATTTTATTTAATGGCACTATACCCTGCACTATTCACCAATTGTGCCAGGGCGATTCTACATTTTCTACTTTTAAACCCTTTTTAGTTCATCTGCACTACCACATTAGTTCCATAGAAATTTTCCTAAGGAAGCGGTTAGTTTACCAAGGCGTTTCATTACCATGTATCCATTGGGTAAAGATTGGGTTTTATCCTGAGCGAATTTTATTTTCCCAGGTGAATTCCGTGGGCGATTCTACCTAAGCGCTTCTCTTTCAGAGGGAATTTTTTCACCTGTGCATCTCTTACCTTGAGAGAATGCCCTTGTTCTTGTGCGTCCGCTCCATGAGCGTTAAACCTGTGCGTCCTTCACTTGAATCATTATAATTGTGCATTCATCTTCACTATTACCATTTGTGTATAATTATTGTAGAGGCGTGAGTTATTTCCTTATGAGATAGGTTATCAATTATGGTGAGGACCTGTTACTTTATGAATCCTTATGAAAATTTATTTATGTCGCATCACCAGCTGATTGCACTGCGCTTGATAATTGACCGTTCTAGACAAGCATTGAACGTTAGAGACGGCAGTTATGGTCAGCCAAATCATAGTGGGGGTAGTTTGGGCGTAACTTCTGTGTGTTTGGACTATGTTGTTGTTTTCTGAATTTCCTGAGTTTCTGGGCGTGGCTAATTATTATATCAGTTCCTAGCTATTTCAAATTTAACTACTTGATCAGTGGATTTCACCCTTCTAAGATTTCTAACTCAGCGTGGATTTTTGTGCTCTGTATAACACATGGTTTTAATGTTTCCGGTGAAGGCGTTTTTATTTTTAATGCAGCGTTGAGTGTGAATGCGTTGATTGGTTGCAGCTTGTATAACTTTTACCGCCTTTTACACCTGTGTCTGCTAATTAATATATAGGTCTGAGTTCCTAGGATAGCTCTGCGTCCAAATTAATACCATAACTACGAAATTAACATATGCAGAGACCATGGTCGCAAACTTATCAATTGCAGAGTGTTGTGTAATGAAAATGAAACCACGAGGTCAGTTATCAAATACAGTTGACTTTCACACATGGGAATCCATGCGGTCCACGTCACATAATCAACAGACATCTATTACGCATGAACCATGCCGCCTTATCATCTGTCCACGTCGTCGATGAACGATGATATTTTCGCCTCTACTGACCACTTGGGCACCAATCCGGATCTCGTGGATAATTAGAGTGTGACTGTGAATCTTTTATATTAAATAATGAGCTGGCAGCAACCATTTTTAAACTTGACAGTGTTAATTAAGAGACAGATTGGATGACAGCAATTTATTAAAATTTAGTTTTGGGCAGGCTAGGGAAACTTACCACTGCGTTTTCTGGGCGGCGAATGTCTGACCACACCCTTCTATTTTTCATTTATAGAAACACTTTCCTTACTACGTTTCAGACTTGCTCCATTTTTTTGGTATTTATGGTAATTTAGATGGTGATTGAAGTTTATGATTCTATTATTAATTAATTTTGAATAATCAAATTAGTTTGTAAGGATGGACAATAGTAATTGTTAATTTGCTTGCCCTTAATGCAGTGTTGAGGTTTATTCGCACAATCAATGTTAATAGTAGCCTTCCACTTATCTAGCTAAAGTTTGTTTAGTGTTATTATCTTCATTTTAATTTATCATCATAATAAACGTACTATTTCATGTAATCTAGAAATAAATGTATTTGATGGTTCTTGTTTATGTTGAGAACAAGTTTTAAGAAAAATATAGTTTGTTATGTGATTCTATTATCTGTTTTGCTAGAGATATAAATGAATTTGTTCTATTATTCCTTTTTCATAGAAACTAGATATTTTAAGTATATTCTATTTTGAATGAGAATGGTCTTGCAACAATTGATTGTTAAAGAGATAAAAATACTTCTTAAGATCTTCTTAATTATTTGTCATCATTTTTTAAGCTAATTTTAACGGTTTTTATGTGTAAATCCATTTACACTTACCAGTAGGGGTACTCAAGTTTCATTGTTGGTTAGAAGTTCTTCCCATTCACAAGGTTATGAAAGTGACTTGAGTATTTGTTTCTAAATTTTCATTTCATTGAGGGCATGCCACTTTAATAATGAAAATCCCTTGTGTTGATTTTCTTATGTGATACTTGATTGAAAACTACACATATCAAGATTATTGATAAGTTCGTTGATATAAATTTTAGTTTATGTAGTTGTCTGGGGTGCGTGGCGTCGTTAGGATGATGGTCCTTAGCTTAGTAAGCTAGGTCTGCTTATGTTGGGCGGGATGTAGACACCTCCATGTTCCTCATAACAGTCGCCAGCCCTGAGACCTTAAATGGTTAAAATTGATGGGAACCTGGGCTTGAGTGTTGCTTATGTGTCTTGGAGGTCCTCACCATTGCAGGGTAGGATGGGCGGGTAGTCAGTCTTATTTATTTGTCGATTGATTGTCATTCATTGCATGCAGATACTTGATGTGCGTCTTAGGTCGTTATGTTGTTGTCACCGTTGCATGAGACATGTTCGTCGTCGCATTGCTACGCAGAGTATAATGTATTTATTACCCTTGTACACACAAAAAAAAAATTGTACTTGTTTTAAGAGGTTCATCGTCGTGATGAACAGGAGGTCCGTTACATTCACCTTTTAGGATATACTATGTTTATTTTGTATTTTCTTTGAGAAGACTTATTGATTATTTAGAAAGGGAAATGAGCTCTACTTAGCTAAGCGAAGAGAAAAATGGTCTATGCACTAGGTTCCTATGCGTACATCATAAGAAACCTATTAGCATGAGACCGGCATTCCTCTAATGCAATTATACTTTCATAAATATGGTGGTTGAATTTCAGATTCCATAAAGAATGCTATGCAAACCCCTTTGTTGATTGGATAAATACCTCCATTACCTATACTTTACTTCCACTTACCTTGCAAACCTCCATTCCATACCATGAATAACAACACACATTGTCTTGTTTTTCTTTTAAAGTTTGCTTGGTTGAAATATTAGTGTATGCTACATCAATGAATTGATGTTTAAGGTATTGATGGTTGTATTACTCTTAAAAGAATCAATGTTAGTCCAATTACCAACACTATTAAGTTGGAAGAGAATGAAGGATAATCATGCTTCATTATTACACAAGAGTACATGAAAATCACATCAAGGTAAGCCCATGAAAGTTTTGAGTTTGAATTAACATTCTCGTGCAGATTTATCAATGATTATGAATACATCATGTCATTGATTTATGTGTTATATGAATGACTTAGTGAGATATTGAGATAAGAATGTTTACATGGAGATTTATCTCACTTGGTAGCATAGGCTTAGGAAATTTTCTGAATCATTTGTCCTTTGAAATTGTTGACAAAAAGTGCTTATGTCAGCTCATGCATTGGTATTGTCAATGAGACCTAGTTGTACTCCTTCTCATCCAATGACTAATATTGCTTATGTATCTTCCCTCTCTTTAGTGGTTGGTGAATCACTCTGAGATGAGATTGATTAGTTTTATAGTTGTTGTCATTTCCACATGTTTTAATCATTGCAGCCTTGAATATTGCAAGAAGTATTTCATCAAAATCATTAATATTTCCATGGTCATATATGGTGTCATGATCAGATTTTATTCTTAGCTCTTTTCTTAGATCATGGACTAAGAATTACTTCATAAAAAGCATCAATATTACCATGGTCATCTATGGTGTCATGATCAGATGATATTCTTAGCTCTTTTCTTATCATTCACCGAAGAATTAGCTGCAGACACTACAAAGAACTGTCAAAAGTCGAGAAGAACACAAAATAATTTGTTTTCCAATACCCTGTAGCCTGACAGCATCAAGTCAAGAATCTATAACAATATATATTATGTGTCCATATCCAATAGGTAAGTTCGACATCTCATATACCCCACTCTATATTATGTATAGAAAATTCCACAAATTGTAGGTTTGGTCCTCTTATGATCTTGAGAACAAGCAACACTTAATTGCAATCTTCAAGAAAAAATTATGCTAACAATGACTCAAACTAAAAGCACCAAAGATTTACAGTCCAAACTCAATCAGTTCAGTCTTATTTAGGCATGGATACGATTCTCATTCCCATTTGAGCAGCAACTAGGAGGTGGATTCATTTTCATAACACCATTAACATGACCATTCACAATGCCATTTCCAACACCATTTGATGCAAGCCCATTAACAAATAACAACACCAATTACATTGCCATTTTCAAACCCATTCCTTTCGGGCGATGTAGGATTTCTGTTATTGTCATCAACATGTGGACTTCGACCCAAATTTTTTGGTTTTCCAGGGTTCTTCAAATATGAATCAAGTTGTGGCATGTGAACAAGGAGATGGCACTAGGTTTTATGAGGGCATAAAATCTAGGGTTAGTCTTTGTGAGGTTTAATCCTATGCATATGAAGGTATAGTCCTAGGGTTTCAAACTTCCAAGTCTCTTGGCTATTTAACTTCCCATTTAAGGTGTTACTTGACTCCATTTTCCCAAGGAAACAAGACAACACTAGTCTTTTTCTTGCAAGTAATACAAACTCGCAATTAATACTCTCTCTCACTCAAAGCATTGTTGTTAGATATTGTATTGCATCTTCATGCTTATTGTGGCTCAACGCCTTGCATCCAATCCATTTATTTGTTGTTGTCATAAATTATGTTACAGCCACTACGGCTTGAGCATATTGTAAGTAATTAGCTTGATTTCATGATATCACATGCGTACAATCATTGTTTAATATCTCATACATATTCTACTCACTAAATGGCATATTTTCTAATAAGTATTTCCTGATTTTAGGACTGTTAACTTGTTGTTGTTGCAATTCAAAATATTGTTGAAGCACATTGTCTTTTATCATAAGTTTTATTACAACAACCTTTTATCTTTGATGGCTAGTGTTTGGGGGCTTATTTTCATTTCTTAGACTTGATTATTGACATTAAAATCATTGGAACACCTCACACACATACACATGGTCAATTATCATGTAGTGACTATAACATCACAACAAAAGAACATGTAGAACACACCCACTTAATAAAAACCAATGCACTAAGTGTGTCACCATAGCACTAAGATATGACACAATATAAAGAGTGATCCAATATCAACCATGGTACATCAATAACCCATAATTGGAGACCATAATATGTTCTAGGGGCATAAACAATAACATGCAAGAAACTACTTTCTTTTCTCAAATTTGTGCAGTTCAAACTTGTTGGTAAAACCATGCTAAATAACTACTTCCCAGTCCAGAGAGGAATTCTTACCATAGGCGCTTTTACAATTGTTGGCATTGGTACTCGTGAAGAAGAGAACAATTGCAACTATTTCATATGGAATTTATCAACAAATATATGGTTGGAAGTTATTAAATTTCCAGCAAGAAAACTATCACGAGTAACTGCAATCAAATCCTAGCCACCTTGAGAGTTAATCATCTGTTTTGATCATGGGTTCCATGCTTCAATGAAAACAATTCCCTTTTCCATTCTTGTGTGGGTGTATCAAAGTGTGGAATTCTCCAACTCTTATGCCTCCTCTAAGGATATCATGTAGTTATTGATGTTTTCCAATGGCCTTCCAACTGATCTATAATAATTGCACCTGCTGACAGCTAATTTATTTTCCTCTTTTAGTATCAGTCCATGTTTCTTTGAGGCATACCTCATCAATGATTTTTCAGCATAGTGGATAGGGATCTTAGATTTTCTTGGAGTCATTATTCTAGTAGCCTTGACAATAGTTTTAGATTCCTTGTTTCTATTTGCATTGAGACCATTTCTGACACTTTCCTTAGTGAGGAAATTATGAAGCTGACTATTCTTTGTTTAAATTATTCTAAGCAATTTCTGGCCAAATAATAAGCACCTCTACTTTTCTGACAAATTTAGTAACCATCTTAATTAAGTAGCATCATTTGGAAAATGACCCAATTCCACCAATCCAAATTGCAAAATTTTCACTAGAGTACATGATTGAAAGGTCTAATAAGCATTGACTTGTTTGAATATAGAGTGAATACAAGGCCTAAAATTCCATCAACAACCAATAGTATTTCTGCAGAAGTCTGGAAATGAATCCCAAATTCTTATAAAGCTACAAGAATACACCCATATGATACTCTTTGAAGAATCCCAACAACCAGCACAATTGTTCTATGTTGACTTTATAAGTCACATTGTTAATTCCATAGAAGAATCCACAAAGTTAGAAAGAGTAATCATCAGTATGACCAAAAGGAAACTAGAACAGTACACTATCATTTTCAACAAACAAAATTCTAACCCTTAACCAATAGATCTTCAAAAGGACATGCCAAATATATCAGTCTTGTTAAGTGTCCTGCTTAGTCTTACACCCAAGTTCATCTTCATATCTATATTGTTGAAAGGAATGTCTCAAAAATGGCCCTTCATTTTGAGGGGTAAATCTTGATTCCATATGGGGACTTGTACTCTTCAAAGAATGCAAGAGAGTCTTGAATCTCATTGAACAACCTTTGTGGTCATTTGTTGTACATTTATAAAATTATCTTACCTATCTTATCTTATATTATTTGATACTTCCTCTCACTTACTTCGCTCTCCTAGAGCTTCAAATCTTGCTCTGGTACCAAATGGTGCAATTGAGGATATGGCATGCCCAATTAGTGAACCTTCCCTCACTTTTAGACTATGCATAGTGATCTACAACAAAAATCTAACAACATTTCCTATGATGACAAAGAACATGGTTGTTGGAAATATGTCAATACAGGTTGGCATTAATGGCATTAGCACTGATGTCAACTAGATGAGAATGGCACTAGTGTCAATTAGATGAGAGACATTGCCTATGATGACATTTATGCCATTGTTGGATAAGGTAGTATGATGACAAAGTAGATGGTTGGCACTTTATTTTATGGCACTTTGTTTTGAGGCACTCTGTTACTACATGGTGCAACAAGAAAAAATAGATTTGAATAAACAAGGAAGAGACTTGAACAAACAAAAATAGACTTGAACCTGTAGACTTGAAAAGAAAAGAAAATAAGAACATAATTTTCCACTGTTGTATTCAAAAGGTTAAAGAAAGTACAAGATGTAGATTTGCTTGAGACAAGCTCTGTGAAGAATGTCTTGTTTGTACCAGAATCTTTATTCGTTCCTAAGACAGTTTTGAATGGTAATACTATATCTCATTTTAAATTAGGGGACATAGGGAATACACCAGAATCATTGGAGAATTTTGTCTCAAACATGTGAAATCCTATTAAAGTCAAACTAGAACTTCAGAACTTGGATTGCCCAGATAAAATGGTCACCATTCTTTCTACTCTGAATTACTGTGGGGAATTTGATAATGTTGGGGGACTGTTGCATGAATGCACCTTGAAAATATTTGTTTGGAATCACATCCAAAATGCTACATGTAAATAACATACCCAACCCATATGGTGTCTACCACAAAGGATGTGATTGAAGCCATTAAAGATCTACAATTATTTTGTTACCAAGAGAGTATTGTAAGCATCACAATGGGTATCCAAAGAGATTAATTAGGGATACAAGTGTGTCACATGTTTTGCAGATTGCAATGCAAGAAGTTGCACATTTGGCAGAATCTTTTGAGTCTCTAAAGCAAGATGTTAGACTTCTCGATGATCTCACAAAATAGAAGGATGTTGAGATTGGTGTCTTACATAGAAGTATTACCATCCTTCATGATGCTTTCAGCAGTGCCATGGCAGAAATTGAGAATATGAATATTAATGATGTAGATAGATCACATTCTAAAGGGCATGTAATGGTAGTAACTAGTGGCAAAAGGTTAGCATCAAACATTTCTTAACCTCCACAATCCACAGATCATGTTGATTTTACTGCTCAATACAGTGTTGAGATAGCTGAAAAATTATTATTGGTTTTCAAATACTTCATACATATTATGTTACAGAATGATTTCCACTCATTGGAGATCAGTGTCGACGAATTCCAAGCACGAGAGGCTTCTGAAAAGGGAATACAAGAGGAGATCATATCCTTGCATGATGTCTTGTCAGCCAAGAACTAAGAAGTGGAGGATCTTATGAAAGCAATTGATGTAGTGGAATTGCAATTAGATAATTTATCAAGTATATTTCAAAGATGATGAAGGTGAGACTCATCAACCGTCTGATCAAGAGATCAACGGTGTTGATTAAACGGCATGTTGAGTTTTAGTCCCACATTCGTTGTGTAAAACGATTTGTATGGGTTTATATACATTGTTGTCTCTAAGTTATATCGATGCGAAGTGCAGAGGTATGGTGGGGGCTCTAGGTGTTTGGATTCCACAAGAATCTCACTAGCCTGGAGCCCGGGATGACCTGACAGGCCCCTACCTTTCGGTCAAAACACTAACGACCATTGGATTTCCAATTAAAAAATGATATCTTCCGCTCATTGAAATTTTTTTATTTATACAAACTGTGGGGTATCGATCATATGGGTGACCGTGGTCTTAAGATTCGTTGGATAATTCGGTTAGTGGAACCAATGTAAATACTACCAGAATTTACCAGATTTTAGGTATAATGCCAAGTATGGTGGATCGCCAAATCCATTTCTAGTCGATTTAAAATCCAGGTGTTTGCCAATTTTAGTAAAACCCTGCACAACATTTAGACTGCTATAAAATGTCAAGAGTTGTGATAATGACAAGGTCAAGATGAAGGAGGATCACACAAAGATATGTTGCACAATGATTACCCCAAGGAAGGTTGCCAATAATTTCTATAAGATATTCCAGAAGAATACTAATTATCATATTTAATTTAGAATAGGTTTCATTCTCATTACTAGTGGTCTTTATATAAAGAGAAAGAGAAAGCATTGGGTTCTTCAAATCAAAGGAAAAAATTAAATAAAGTGGTATAAAAACCCTCCATGCATCAATAATTAAAAGGATGAGTTGCAGAGTTCACTCATAGGATAGAAGGTAGATTCTTCGAACAATAAAAAAGACAAGCTTGTATTTGACATGGGTATTTTGTAGTGTATTTAGCTCCCATTTAGTGGCAGTTGCTTGAGTCACCATGAGTGTATAGTATGGAAATCTATTCTAGACAAGATAGTCATGTAAAAAATTCCATTGTTTGTATTTTCCATGAATTATCACCGAGGTTAGAAAGTTTCAATTATTGTAACTTATGATTATCCTCATTAAAGTTTTCCTTGATTAGTCTATGGTTATATTACCCAAGGAAAGTTTGCTAACATTTTCAAATTGTACTCTTAACATACTTTAGGTCACATATTCTAAATAATCATTTGGAAGGGAAAGTCATAGATGGGGGATCTTCTAATGGTTTGATATATTCAATATTGATTTTCTACATCTTAGTAATTTCTTATATCATTGTCATTTAACTTAAATTTGACTATTGGCCCAAATTGGGCAGGACCAAAGTGTTGAACTTGTACAAGAGCTATTTTAACATTATTTTTTATTAAGGTAATCCAAATAAGTTTATTCCCATCATTGAATACA
>SNQJ01S0079619.1:82292-114978 GCA_010110895.2 Picea sitchensis | reverse complement strand
ATTTTCTTAAGGAATTCGTTATTTGAGCCATGAATGGCTTCCATTTCTTTGTAAATATTGTTTTCCTTCTTGTTTTTCGGTTTTAATAGGTGACTCCATAACCCAAAAGTAAGGCACTGGAGCTGTAGAAGAGTTCTTGGCATCTCATATGGAGAAAGTCATCCCCCATGGAGCCTAATGTTATCACATAAATTTGTTCCTAAGAAGTTGGCCCCTTGGTGAAAGAAGTGAAGAAAAGGGACAAAAAACTGATAAAATCGTGTTATCCTAATTTTTTGGGCCTGGGTGTGATTGTGCTAATTGACGCATAAATTTGGGTGGCTGAGATATGCCCGCCCATATCTACGGTGTGTGATCCATACCAGAAACCCCCCAGATTTCTTCCTTTAACAAAGGGGGGGAGTCTAAAAAGTGGTTTCCCCATCGGACCCATCGTTATCGTGGTGCGTTCACATCATTTTGGATCACCCCGGATCCAAACTGCTTACTACCAGCCCCCCCCCTATGGAATAACTCCATGAATTATCTCCCTTACTACTTCTTCCTCCCATTTCCATCTATCCTCCACTCGATCTCTCTCTTCGACCCATCACATCACACACGCTCCCTCCTCGTCTCCTTATGGAACACCTGTCCTCCACCCACCTTCGGGTCACGTCCCCTTATCTCTCCCGCCTATCATCTCCTTCCAGGTGTTCTACTGCTCACCTCCATCTGGGCATATGGTCCCCATCCCACATACTACTGTAGCCTTTCCTCTTCCCCCACATCATCACCTCGTGCCACTTCACCTCTAACCTGTCACAACACAGTACCCATGTTTTTTGTTGCCCGCAATTTTGCTGTCACCTTCCATTTGCCACGTTTTTCCATATTGTTGTCTCTCGTCTCATCGACAGATCCTCAGCCACGTCCACCAAATGGCTCGCCTCATAGTAGGCTCCCCTCATAGCAGTCCAATGAAGCAGCAGAAGGCCAATGAGAAACCGCCATGTTCTTCATATGTAGAGTTGACTTGGAACTCTTCAATCCCGAGGAAGTAGTTATTAAAAAAGATGATGGTGGATGAATATCATTTCCACCATAAATGGAAAGCACAGGAAAGGACCGTTAGTTAGTCCACTCAGCTGCAGGCCCATTCTGAAGAACAATTGCATCTGGCAGAGTTCATGCCTGACCAAAGACTGCACGCATAGTTTTTCAAGAGGCATGCAGTCGTAACGCCTTCAATGTGATGACTCGAACTCGCTGCTGTGATTTTGGTTCTGAGTATATAGGAGTCATTCTAATATTTTTTTAGTGTCGATGGTAGAGCTAAGCTCCTGATTGTAAAGTTTTGATGACGCCTCTGGTTCTTTGGTTATGTATTATCACTTGAGACTTCTTGTTTAATGGCAATCAATTTCTCTCTCATTTATTTTGCCTTTGATTCTCAAGCTCGGGCATGGATGATCCAGTCGAGTGTTGTGATTGTAATGTTATGTAGGTTTGAATGCAGTATCATCACAATGTTTTAGTTTCTTGAAGTCTTCAGATCTAAGAGGATATTATATCTGAAACTTTTCCTCCATAGGCTGCTAGCAGACCGGATGTCCATAGCAGACCTTCACATTTTCTCCTTATGTTCTTCCACCTACTCACCACTATGAAAACTTACTGACTAAATTTATATCAATACCTCATTTGTATATGTGCACCAACTCAACTTTATGAGTTAAAGTGATATAATCTTGAGACTGCATCCATTATACCACCCTTTAAATTATTCATTGTGACACACAGGCTGATGGGCCTTGGGATGACCTCTAAAGCAATCCAGAGGTGACTTCTAATGCTAATAGTTTAGATGACCAAACCTCTTATGCCAATTTTTTCTCAAGTCATCGCTATGAGCAACTGATGAAAAAGATGATGACCCAAAGTTGTCAAAATTGTACAACCTAGTAATATCATCATCAATTCCAGTAGCAAGAACATGCTTAAGATATTTTATATCCTCGATTACAACTTGGTGAGGTGAAAAATCTATGGTTTTACCTTCACCTGAATGAGTGATTTGATATACTGATAGAAGGTTACAAGAAAGACTTGGAACACATAATACATCATTGAAATGACCATTATCTACTTGTATTGTTCTAGATCCTACAACACTAATAGATCTATCATCACCAACAAATATTTTCTTGGTGTTACATTAATTCAGAGCATAACATATGTATTCATCCTTAGCCATATGATAAGATGCTCCAAAATCAATAAGCCACTCATCAATAATCTCGGGCATGGATGATCCAGTCAAGTGTTGTGATTGTAATGTTATGTAGGTTTGAATGCAGTATTGTCAGAGCGTTTTAGTTTCTTGAAGTCTTTAGATGTAAGAGGATCTTATATCTAAAACTTTTCCTCTGTAGGCTGCTAGTAGAACAGATGTCCATAATAGACCTTCACATTTTCTCCTTATGTTCTTATGCCTACTCACCACTATGCAAAATTACTAACTAAAGTTAGATCAATACCTCATTTGTATATGTGCACCAACCCAACTTTATGAGTTAAAGCGATATAATGTTGAGACTGCATCCATTAGAAAAACCTTTAAATTATTTACTGTGACACATAGGCTGATGGGCCTTGGGCTTACATATGCAACAATCCAGAGGTTACTTCAAACACTAACATTTCTGGCGTCGTTGTCGGGAATGAAGTTCAATATTTTCTCTAGGATTGAACTTCAAATCTTACTGGTTCTGAAGGTGCATCAGAACCCAGTACATCAAGATTGCAACTGTGCACCTAGAAAATCCACTGTGGTGAATCCATTGATGTGAATCCATAGGCAACTCCATTGTTCCAATTGTGGCTTCTAGAGGCAGACATACGAGGTCTACTCCACAACTCCCTTTGACAACACTTGAAGCTGACCCAGAGAAAATTATTAGAAAGGGAAATGCCCTACATCAAGGTACTTCTACTGCTAAACCAAGTATTTATGATGATTTTCATTATCCTATAGGAATTCCAATTTCTTCTTTTCAGCCTTCTGTTATACCTTCGATTGGAGTTTCCCAAACTTTGAATTTTGGGAGTGTTCCTGTTGAGTTTTTAACTCCTGGTGTAGGATTGGAGGGAGAAAGCCTTGTCACTCCTCTCTCTCCTGAAGTTTTACCATGGTTTAGACCCAACACCTCAGAATATTTTCCTACCCTAGGCTTTACCACTCCTCCTCTTGTTAGAGTTACTGATTTCACACAAAGGGAAACATCTGTTCCCCCAAGTCAGATAGCCTTTTCTCCCAATCCTCTGTTATTTTCCTTTCCTCTCGGAATCTCAGTTCCAGTATCCCCTGTTCTAACACCTTCTCCTCCTGGTTCGCCTCCACCTCATATCCCTATGGCTTGTGCTAATCCTCCTAGCAACATAATGGATGACATAGTGTCTACAAGATATTCCCCCCTGGTCTTACCTCAGCCAATGAACGTTTTCCCTGTTGAAGATTACCTAAAATATATGCCTAATTTCACTAGAGAAGAGGACATAAAAACTGAAGAGCACCTTGTTTCCTTCTACGGTTATGCAGACAATCTAAATATTGAAAATGAAGATGTTTGGATGAGAGTCTTTGTTTAGAGCCTTGATGGTGAGGTTAGGAAATGGTTCATGGGCTTGAACCCTGAATCTATTGCTAGTATTGAAGCTCTATATGATGTCTTCTTGAATTAGTGGGGGGAACAAGTAAGACTTTATGTATTATATCACAGAGTTCATATCACTGAAGAGAAAAGAGGGAGAATCTGTCTCCAATTTCTCCAAAATATTCAACAAGATGTACAATAAGATCCTTGCTGAGATAAAGCCTACTGAAGCCTTTGCCAAAATTACTTATGGTAGTGCTTTTGACCCTGACTTATGCCTCTTAATTAGATAAAGAAGAGATACTTTCCTGGCTCATATGCAAGATGCAGCCTTGGAGGTAGAATCCAATGTGTTAGCAGTTGACAGGCTTAGGAGCAAAGATGATAGAGATAGAGGAAGAGAAAGATATGAGGCCTCAACCTTTGGTTCTTCTACATCTCACCCTAAAGTATATGAATTGTTCAAGATGGTGAAATCCATGTCTGCAGAAATGGAGAAGATGAAATTCGATGGGAAGAAAGGTTACAGGAATGTCCCAAATGCTGATAGCAGAGGCAACTTCAGAAGGCCAAATAACCATGCTCCTAAGATTATGCTGAGGGAACAAAGGGAGAGAGATAAGAATGATCATAAAATTAAACCCCCCCTTCAAAACAACCTTGTTATTAATGAGGAGAGGGAAGAAGAGGAGCATGACCCCAAAATTCATTGTATTGGAGACACCTCCCCTTTTCCCCATTTAACTCAATCTGCCTACGAGAAGTCCCTCATGAACAGTAAAATAAATGAGCTAAGCAAGGGGGTGAAGACCAATAATAGTCGAAATAAATACAAACTCTGGTCTAAGAGAAGGGAAGGGAAGTTTGACATCCCTTTTCAGCCTTCCATAGCAGGGAATCCTACAAAAGATGCAACAAACAAAAGCAAAGAAAATAAAGCTCAGAATCCCCCACCAATAGCCAAAGATCTTCTCCCAGAGGTAAGAGAGATTTTGAATCCCCCTTCCCCCTTTAGCTTTGAGCATGAAATTTAGAAGATCAGAATCCCTATCTCCCTTTCAGAGATAGTCAAGCACACAAGCTTCAAAAGGTCCCTCTCTAAGTTGTTGCAGCCCAAACCACCCTGTCATTCCACAGACTCAGTAAACCTCCAAGATGAAAAGCCAACAGTCATATTATGTCCTATGGTGGAAGATAGAGATGATTCATCGCCTCCCTTCTACACATCACTGAATATACATGATAAGTTTTTTCTTAATTATCTGATGGACTCTGGGACATCTCATAATCTCATGCCCAAAACTATCATGGAATAACTCGGATTAGAAATAAAAAAAGCTTCTCATGATTTGTACTATTTCGATTCAAGGAGGGTGCAATGTCTTGGGGTCATCAAAGATCTAGTTGTGACCTTGTTTCAACTGCCCATGAAGAGTGTGGTCATGGATATTGTGGTGGCTGATGTTCCTCCCACGTTTGGCATGCTCTTGTCAATATCTTGGATAAAAAGACTTGGGGGAACCTTGTAGATGGACCTCACATATGCTACCATTCCTGTGTTTGGAGGGAGAATAGAAGATTGTATAGAGAATCTTAGTTGGCCTACATTATCAGTGATGAAGCCGACCCCACCAATCATCCTATATTTTCCCTTGATACTGATTTGGGATCTAACTTATTACAGCTCACTGATGCCCCTGAACCTCCTCTTGAGATAAGAAGGTCCATTACTCTCTGTGAAGATTCCCCTCCAATTACCTCTTTTTGGAAAATGTTCTTTGATGGAGCTTCTTATAGAGAAGGTGCTGGTGCTGGAGTAGTTTTTGTTTCCCCTGCTTAGGAAACCATATCTTTGTCATACAAATTAGAATTTGAAATTACCAATAATGTGGCAGAGTATGAAGCTCTCGTTTTGGGTTTGAGGGCTGCAAAGGACAAGGGAATTGAAGAGATATCAGTGTTTGGGGATGTTGAGTTGATTGTCCAGCAGATCAGAGATATTTATTAGGCCAAACAGCCTCAGCTCATAAGTTACATAAATGAAGTATGGGACTTCATTGACAGTTTTTTCTCGGCTTTCAACATTGCATTTATTCCAAGGGAAAAGAATGTCATGGTTGATTCTCTGGTTGTTTCAACAAGCAATTTCAAAGTCCCTCTTCCACCCAAGCTCAGGTATGATGTAGAAGTCAAATATAGACCCTCTATACCTGACAATGTCAAGCATTGGAGAGTGTTTGAGGATGATCTTGAAATCTAAAGATTCCTGGAAACTGTTGAGGAGTTTTTTGTATTGCACATTGATCAAGATCCTGACTCTGAAATAGAGCCCCATCCTAATGCTTTCTTGAAAAAGATTGATGATCATCACATTGTCCACCTACCGAGTAGTCACATCCCAAAGGGACTAGTGCCTTTGGAAAGGTGTTTTGATAGAAATGATGTGGTAGTGAAGGGTAAAATCTCAAATGATGATGCTAGTGTGGCTGAGTGAAATATTGGCACAGAGCGGTATCCAAGATTTGTCAAATTATCAAGCAGCTTCTCAAGGGAGCAGAGGGTTGATTATACTGATCTATTAAAAGAATTCATTGAAGTGTTATCTTGGACCTATGAATACCTTCGAACATATGACACCAATGTCATTGAACATAAGATCCCACTGAAGGAGGAATCCAAACCTTTTAGGTAGAAGTTGAGACAGATAAATCCTATGTTACTACCTATTATGGAAAGGGAGGTGAAGAAGCTTTTGGATGCTCACATTATTGTTCCTTTGAGATATTCTGAGTGGGTAGCCAACCTGGTCCCGGTGTGGAATAAGAGTGGAGAAATCAAACTCTGTGTCGACTTCATAAATCTGAACAGGAGCTCTAGGAAGGACAATTACCCCCTGACAAATATGGAACACATACTGCAAAGGGTAACTTGTGCATCCAGGATTTCCATTATTTCCATGATTGATGGATTTTCTGGCTACAATCAAGTCTCTGTCCTGCCTGAAGACATAGAAAAGGAAACCTTCACCACTCCTTGGGGCACATTCATGTATGCCAAAATGCCCTTTGGATTAATGAACGCAGGAGAAACCTTTCAGCGAGCTATGGAAATTKCCTTCATTGGGGAGAAGGATAAATTTGTGGTCATMTATCTGGATGACATAATGGTCTTTTCTAGATATGATAAAGAGCATCGTTGTCATCAGAGGAAAATTTTCTTGAAGTGCATAAGGTTTGGCCTTTCCCTAAATCCTAAGAAATCATTCTTTTCCATGAAGGAGGGAAAGTTGCTAGGGCACATAGTATTAGCTGAAGGGGTCATAATTGATTCAAGAAGGGTGAAATCTATTCAAAACTTGTCACTTCCTAGATCTAGGAAGGAAGTTCAATCTTTCCTGGGAAAACTTAAATTTTTAAGAAAGTTTGCTCAAATTTTTCTGAATTGGTGAAGCATATCACAACCATGCTCAGAAAGGGGAATGAAGTAAAGTGGACTGTTGAGCCCATAGAATCCTTTGACCAAATTAAAAAGGCATTGACTGAAGCGCCTATGCTAATCAGTCCCGATTATTCCAAGGATTTTCTGATTTTATCTTTTGCTTCTTTTGATACGATGGCAACTGTTTTGTTGTAGAAGAATGCCAAAGGGTTGGAGCAGCCAATTTCATTTTTCAGCAGGGCATTGAGAGATGCAGAGGTAAAATATGACATCATGGAGAAACAGGCCTATGCCCTGGTGAAATCTCTCAAAGATTTCAGAGTCTATATTTTGCATTAAAAAAACATTACATATGTCCCTTCAGATTCTGTGAAGGACATTCTCATACAGCCTGACATATATGTGAGAAGGTGCAAGTGGATTTCCAAGATCCTTGAATTTGATATGGAAATAAAACCCACCACACTAGTCAAAGGCCAAGGTTTAGCCAAGCTGTTGGTTGAATCTAATTGCAAATATTTGGGGGTTAACTTCATCAACACTTGCTCAGATGATCAACAAGATGGGTTTTCTGATACAAATCCATAGGATATCCCTCCACTGGAAGAATGCACCTGGTATAAAGATGTTACATATTTTCTGCAAGAATTAAGGCCTCCATATGGTATGGGAAAAAGAAAGGAAAAATATTTAAAGCTCAAAGAAATTAGATATTGCCTTATTGACTAGCTCTTGTATTGGAAAGACCCTCTAGGTGTGCTTCTAATATGTTTGGACCCACAGGAGGCTCAAAAAATTATGTTTGATTTCCATAGAATCCTATGTGGGGGACATCATTTTTGGAGGACCACAACCTATAAAATTCTCAGGGYTGGGTACTACTATCCTACTCTGTTCACTGATGTTTGTGCGAAGGTTAGAGCTTGTATCAAATTTTAGAAATTCTATGGTAAGAAACAATTCAAATATCTGCCTTTGAATCATTTARTAGCTTCAGGACCCTTTCAATAGTGGGGCCTAGACTTTATTGGGGAAATTCATCCTGCTTCATTAGCTAGCACAGGTGGATCTTAACTACAATAGAATATTTCACCAAGTGGATAGAAGCTATCCGCACAAGGAGCGCTTCTCACAAAGTCATCATTGGTTTTCTTGAATATATTATGGAAAGGTTTGGCTGTCCGAACATAATCATCACTGATAACGTTGCATCCGTCAAGGATGAAGCATTGATTAAGTTTTGTAAGTAGTTTGAAATTTCATTGATCCACTCTACCCCTTACTATCCATAAGGGAATGGATTGGCAGAGTCCTCTAACAAAAGTTTGATCAAGATCATTAAAATACTATTAGAGGATAATAAGAAGGCATGGGATTCAAAGCTCAAATTCACTCCGTCGGATGACAGGGTGACAACAAAGAGGTCTCTAGGCACCTCTCCTTTTCATCTTGTGTATGGAGTTGAAGCCATTTTCCCTTCTTAGCTCGCCCTGCCTGTGGAAAAAATCTTCCAAGACTATCAAGAAGAGCCTGATGATATGATCAAAAGGATGCATCAGCTAGAAGAAGTGCAACATACCAGAGAACAGATGATAGATAGAGCACATGACCATCAGTGGAGAATCATGCACACCTTTGACAGGAAGAGCAGTAAGGAGGATTTCCAGCTGGGAGATCTAGTACTAAAATGGGATGCACCCAAGAAGGATAGAGGAAAGCACAAAAAGTTTGAAGCCCTGTGGATTGGGCCCTTTAAAATCTATGAGATATGTCTGAATAATACCTACAGGTTGCATATTTTGGAGGGCGATAAAGTTTTTGGTGGCCCTGTAAATGAGCATTTTCTCAAGGAATTCGTTATTTGAGCCATGAATGGCTCCCATGTCTTTGTAAATATTGTTTTCCTGCTTGTTTTTCGGTTTTAATAGGTGACTTCATAACCCAACAGTAAGGCACTGGAGGTGCATAAGAGTTCTTGGTAGCTCACAGGGAGCAAGCCATCCCCCATGGAGCCTAATTTTATCACATAAATTTGTAAAGGGGTGTTTTTCCTAAGAAGTTGGCCCCTTGGTGAAAGAAATGAAGAAAAGGGACAAAAAACTCACAAAA
The DNA here is from genome assembly GCA_010110895.2 of Picea sitchensis. NCBI lineage: Eukaryota > Viridiplantae > Streptophyta > Pinopsida > Pinales > Pinaceae > Picea > Picea sitchensis. The sequence goes on along the minus strand of SNQJ01S0079619.1, from coordinate 105,796 downwards.
TTACGTTATCCTAAGTTTTTGGGCCTTGGTGCAATTGTGCTAATCGACGCGTAAATATGGGTGGCTGAGATCTGCCCACCCAGATCTACGGTGTGTGGTCCATACCTGACCCCCCCTAGATTTACGCCTTTAACAAATGCTAGGAGTCCAAAAAGTGGTTTCCCCATCGGGCCTACCGTTATCATGGCACGTTCTCATCATTTTGGACCACCCTCGCTCCAAAATTCTTACCACCCCCTCCCCCCTCAAGAATAACTCCCTGACCGCTTCTTCCTCCCATTTCCATCTGTCCTCCACTCCATTTCTCTCTTCCGCCCATCACATCGCCCGCTCTCCCTCCTCGTCTCCTTATGGAACACCTGTCATCCACCCACCTTCGGGTTATGTCCCCTTATCACTCCCTCCTGTCATCTCCTGCCAGGTGTTCTACTGCTCACCTACATATAAGCAGATGGTCCCCATCCTGCCTACTATTGCGGCCTTTCCTCTTCCCCCACATCATCACCTCATTCCACTTCTTCTCTGACCTATCCTAGCATAGTACCCATGTTTTCAGTCGCCCACACTTTCTCGGTCATCTTCCATCTGCCACATTTTTCCATATGGTCATCTCTCATTTCATCGCTAGATCCTTGTCCATGTTCGCCAACTGGGCACCCTCGTAGCGGTTCAACAAAGAAGCTGAAGGACAATGATAAACCACCATGTCCTTCAAATGCAGAGTTGACTTGGAACTCTCCAATCACGAGGAAGCAACTATTAAAACAGGTGATGGTGGCTGAACACCATTTCCACCATAAATTGAAAGCTCAGGCAAGGACCCTTAGTTAGTCCACTCAGCCGCAGGCCTATTTTGAAGCACGATTGCATCTGGCAGAGTTCCTATCTGACCAAATACTGCATCCACAGTTTGCTAGGAGGCATGCAGACGTAACGTCTTCAATGCGATGACTTGAATTCACTGCAGGGATTTTGGTTCTGAGTATATAGGAGTCATTCTCATATTTTTTTAGTGTCAATGGTAGAGCTAAGCTCCCGATTGTAAAGTTTTGATGAGGCCTCTGGTTCTTTGGTTGTGTATTATCACTTGAGACTTCTTGTTTAATGGGATTCACTTTCTCTCTCATTTCTTTTTCCTTTGATTCTGAAACTCGGGCATGGATGATCCAGTCGAGTGTTGTGATTGTAATGTTATGTAGGGTTGAATTCAGTACTGTAGCAACATTTTAGTTTCTTGAAGTCTTCAGATCTAAGAGGATCTTATATCTGAAACTTTTCCTCCATAGCTTGCTAGCAAACCGGATGTACATAACAAAACTTCACATTTTCTCCTTATGTTCTTCTACCTACTCATCACTGTGAAAACTTACTGACTAAAGTTATATAAAGAACTCATTTGTATATGCGCACCAACCCAAATTTCTGAGTTAAAGCGATATAATCTTGAGACTGCATCCATTATACCACCCTACTCCACAACGAGGTCTACTCCACAACTGCATTTGACAACACTTGAAGCTGACCCAGAGAAAATTATTAGAAAGGGAAATGCCCTTCATCAAGGTACTTCTACTGCTAAACCAGGTATTTCTGATGATTTTCATTATCTTATAGGAACTCCAATTTCTTCTTTTTAGCCTTCTGTAATATGTTCGGTTGGAGTTTCCCAAACTTTGAATTTTGGGAGTGTTCCTGTTGAATTTTCCCCTCCTGGTCTGGGATTGGAGGGAGAAAGCCTTGTCACTCCTCTCTCTCCTAAAGTTGTACCGTGGTTTAGACCTAACACCTCATAATATTTTCCTACCCTGGGCTTTACCACTCCTCCTCCTATTTGAGTTACTGATTTCACAGAAAGGGAAACATATGTTCCCCCAAGTTCGATAGCCTTTTTTCCCAATCCTCTATTGTTTCCCTTTCCTCTCAGAAGATTAGTTTCAATATCCCTTGTTCTAACACCTTCTCCTCTTGGTTCTCCTCCACCTCATATCCCTATGGCATGTGCTAATCCTCCTAGAAACAGAATGGGTTCCATAGTGGCTGCAAGATATTTCCCCCTGGTCTTACCTCAGCCAAAGAATGCTCTCCTTGCTAAAAATTACCTGAAATATATGCCTAAGTTCATTCGAGAGGAGGACATGACTACTGAAGAGAACCTTGTTTCCTTCTACAGTTATGCAGACAATCTAAATATTGAAACTAAAGATGTCTGTATGAGAGTCTTTGTCCAGAGCCTTGATGGTGAGGTTAGGAAATGGTTCATTGGCTTGATCCCTGGATCTATTGATGGTATTCAAGCTCTAGATTATGTCTTCTTGAAGCAGTGGGGGGGACAAAAAAGAATTTATGTATTATATCATAGAGTTCAGATCACTGAAGAGAAAAGAGGGAGAATCTGTCTCCAATTTCTCCAAAAGATTCAACAAGATGTACAATAAGATCCATGTTGAGATAAATCCTATTGAAGCCTCTGCCAAAATTACTTATGCTGGTGCTTTTGACCTGGAATTCTACCTCCTTCTCAGAGAAAGAAGAGCTGCTTCCCTGGCTCATATGCAAGATGCATCCCTGGAGGTAGAATACAATGTGTTAGAAGTTGACAGGTTTAGGAGAAATGCTGACAGAGATAGAGGAAGATAAAGATCTAAGGACTCAACCTCTAGTTCTTCTGCAGCTCACCCTCAAGTAGATGAATTGACCAAGATGGTGAAATCACTGTCTGCAGAAATGGAGAAGATGAAATTCGAGGGGAAGCAATGTTACAAGAATGTTCCAAATGTTGATAGTAGAGGCAACTTTAGAAGGCCAAATAACCATGCTCCTTAGATTATGCCGAGGGAACAAAGGGATAGAGACTGGAATGATTAGAAAATTCAACCCCCCCTTCAAAACAACCCCTGTTATTGATGAGGAGAGGGAAGAAAAGGAACATGACCCTGAAATTCATTGTATTCGAGACACCTCCCCTTTTCCCCATCTAACTCAATCAGCCTAGGAGGAGTCCCTTGTGAATAGTCAAATAAATGAGCTAAGCAAGGGGGAGAAGACCAATAATAGTCCAAATAAATACAACCTCTGGTCTAAGAGAAGGGAAGGGAATTCTGACATCCTTGATCAACCTTCCATAGGAGAGAAGCCTGCTAAAGATGCATCAAACAACAACAAAGAAAAGAAAGCTGAGAATCCTCCACCAATAGCCAAATATCTTGTCCCAGAGGTAAGAGATATTCTGAAGCCCCCTTCCTCCTTTATCTTTGAGCATGAAATTCAGAAGATCAGAATCCATCTCCCCCTTTCAGAGCTATTCAAGAATGCAAGCTTCAAAAGGTCCCTCTCTAAGCTATTGCAGCTTGAACCACCTTGTCATTCCATAGACTCAGTAAACCTCCAAGACAAAAATCCAACAATCATCTTACGTCCTATGGTGGAAGATAGAGATGATTCATCTCCTCCCTTATACACATAGCTGAATATACATGATAAGGTGTTGCATAATTTTCTGATGGACTCTGGGGCATGTCATAATCCTATGCCCAAAAATGTCATGGAATAACTCGGATTAGAAATCAAAAAATATTATCATGATTTGTACTATTTCGATTGAAGGAAGGTGCAATGTCTTGGGGTCATAAAAGATCTAGTTTTGACCTTGTTTCAGTTGCCCATGAAGAGTGTGGTCATGGATATCATGGTGGCTGATGTTCCTCCCAATTTTGGCATACTCTTGTCAAGATCTTGGATAAAAAGACTTGGGGGAACCTTGCAGATGGACCTCACATATGATACCATTCCTGTGTTTGGAGGGGAGCATAGAAGAATGTATAGAGAAGCTCAGTTGGCCTACATTATCAATGATGAAGGGAACCCCACCAATCATCCTATATTTTCCCTTGATACTGATATGGGATCTAGCTTATTGCAACTCACTGATGCCACTAAACCTCCTCTTGAGATCCGAAGGTCCATTACTCTCTATGAAGATTCCCCTGCAATTACCTCTGTTTGGAAAATGTTCTTTGATGGAGCTTCTTCTAGAGAAGGTGTTGGTGTTGGAGTAGTTTTTGTTTCCCCTGCTCAGGAAACCATATCTCTGTCATACAAATTAGAATTTGAAATTACCAATAATGTGGCAAAGTATGAAGCTCTCGTTTTGGGTTTGAGGGCTGCAAAGGACATGGGAATTGAAGAGATATCAGTGTTTGGGGATGTTGAGTTGATTTTCCAACAGGTCAAAGATATTTATCAGGCCAAACACCCTCAGCTCAGAAGTTACATTAATGAAGTATGTGACCTCATTCACAATTTTTTCTCGGCTTTCAACATTTCATTTATTCCAAGGCAAAAGAATGTCATGGCCGATTCTCTGGCTGTTTCAGTAAGCAATTTTAAATTCCCTCTTCCACCCAAGCTCAGGTATGATGTAGAAATGAAATATAGACCCTCTATACCTGACACTGTCAAGCATTGGAGAGTGTTTAAGGATGATCTTGAAATCTAAAGATTCCTGGAAACTATTGAGGGGTTTTCTATATTGCACATTGATCAAGATATTGACTTTGAAATAGAGCCCCATCCCTATGTTTTCTTGAAAAATATTGTTGATCATCACATTGTCAGCTACCTGGAAATCACATCCCAAAGGGACTAGTTCCTTTGGAAAGGATTTTTGAGAGAAATGATGTGGTAGTGAAGGGTAAAATCTCAAATGATGATGCTAGTGTGGCTGCGTGAAATATTGGCACAGAGAGAGATCCAAGATTTTTCAAATTATCAAGCAGCCTATCGAGGGAGAATAGGGTTGAGTATACTGATCTATTAAAAGAATTCACTGATGTGTTTTCTTGGACCTACAAAAAGCTCAGAACACATGACACCAGTTTCATTGAACACAAGATCCCACTGAAGGAGGAAGCCAAACCTTTTAGGCAGAAGTTGAGACAGATAAATCCTATGTTACTGCCTATTATAGAAAGGGAGGTGAAGAAGCTTTTGGATGCTCAGGTTATTGTGCCTTTGATATATTCTGAGTGGGTAGAAAACCTAGTCCCAATGAGGAATAAGAGTGGAGAAATCAAATTGTGTGTCGACTTCATAAATCTCAACAGGAGCTCTAGGAAGGACAATTACCCCCTGCGAAATATGGAACACATACTGCAAATGGTAACTTGTGCATCTGGGATTTCCATGATTGATGGATTTTCTGGCTATAATCAAATCTCTGTCCTTCCTAAAGATAGAGAAAAGACAACCTTCACCACTCCTTGGGGCAGATTCATGTATGCCAAAATGCCCTTCGGATTAATGAACGCAGGAGAAACCTTTCAGCGAGCTATGGACATTACCTTCATTGGGGAGAAGGATAAATCCATGGTCATCTATCTGGATGACACAACAGTGTTTTCCAGATTTGATAAAGAACACCGTTGTCATCTGAGGAAAGTTTTCTTGGAGTGCAGAAGGTTTGGCCTTTCCCTAAATCCCAAGAAATCATTGTTTTCCATGAAGGAGTGAACGTTGCTAGGGAACAAAGTGTTAGATGAGGGGGTCAGAATTGATTCAAGTAGGGTGGAATCTATTCAAAAATTTTCACTTCCTAGATCCAGGAAGAAAGTTCAGTCTTTCTTGGGCAAAATTAATTTTTTAAGAAGGTTTGTCTCAAATTTTTCTAAATTGGTGAAGCATATCACGACCATGCTCAGGAAGGTGAATGAAGTAAAGTGGACTGCTGAGCCCAGATAATCCTTTGACCAAATTAAAAAGGCAATGATTGAAGCCCCTATGCTAATCAGTTCCGATTATTCCAAGGATTTTCTCATTTTCTCTTTTTCTTCTTTTGATACAGTGGCAACTATTTTGTTGCATAAGAATGCCAAAGGGCTGGAGCAGCCAATTTCATTTTTCAGTAGGGCATTGAGAGATGTAGAGGTAAAATATGACATTATGGAGAAACAGGCCTATGCCCTGGTGAAATCTCTCAAAGATTTCAGAGTCAATGTTTTTAATTTAGAAAACATTGCATATGTCCCTTCAACTTCTGTGAAGGACATTCTCATACAACTTGACATAGATGGGAGAAGGAACAAGTTTATTGCCAAGATCCTTGAATTTGATCTGGAAATAAAACCCACCACACTAGTCAAAGGCCAAGGTTTAGCCAATATGTTGGCTAAATCTAATTCCAAAGATTTGGGGGTTAACTTCATCAAGACTTGCTCAGATGATCAACAAGATGGGTTTTTTGATAAAAATCCACAGGATAGCCCTCCACTGGAAGAATGCACCTGGTATAAAGACGTTACATATTTTCTTCAAGAATTAAGGCCTCCAGATGGTATGGGAAAAAGAAAGGCAAGAGATTTAAATCTCAAAGCAATTAGATATTTCCTTATTGACTAGGTCTTGTTGTGGAGAGACGCTCTAGGTGTGCTTCTAAGATGTTTGGACCCACATGAGGCTCAAAAGATTATGTTTGATTTCCATAGAAGCCTATGTGGGGGACATCATTTCTGGAGGACCACAATCTATAAAATTCTTAGGGCTGGGTACTATTGGACTACTCTCTTCACTGATGTCTGTGCGAAGGTTAGAGATTGTATCAAATTTCATAAATTCTCTGGGAAGCAACAACTCAAATATTTGCCTTTGAAGCATGGAGTAGCTTCAGGACTCTTTCAGCAATGGGGACAAAATTTATTTGGGAAAATTCATCCTGCTTCAAGTGGTCAACACAGGTGGATCTTATCTGCAATATAATATTTCACCAAGTGGATAGAAGCTATCCCCACAAGGATCACTTCTCACAAAGTCATCATTGGTTTTCTTGAATATATTATGGCAAGGTTTGGCTATCCTAACATAATCATCACTGATAATGTTGCATCCTTCAAGGCCGAACCATTGATTAAGTTTTGTGAGCAGTTTAGAGTTTCATTGATCCACTCTACCCCTTACTAACCACAAGGGAATGGATTGGCAGAGTCCTCTAACAAAAGTTTGATCAAGATAATTAAAATACTATTAGAGGATAATAAGAAGGAATGGGATTCAAAGCTCAAATTCTCTATGTGGGCTGACACGGTGACAACAAAGAGGTCTCTAGGCACCTCTCCTTTTCATCTTGTGTATGGAGTTGAAGAAACTTTCCCTTCTTAGCTCGCCCTGCCTGTGGAAAAATTCTTCCAAGACTGTCAAGAAGAGCCTGATGATATGATCAGAAGGATGCATCAATTGGTAGAAGTGAAATATACCAAAGAACAAATGATAGACAGAGCACATGACCATCAACGGAGAATCAAGCATGCCTTTGATAGGAAGATCAGTAAGGAGTATTTCCAGCTGGGAGATCTAGTACTAAAATGGGATGCACCCAAGAAGGATAGAGGAAATCACAACAAGTTTGAAGCCCTGTGGATTGGGCCCTTCAAAATCTATGAGATATATTGGAATAATACCTACAAGTTGTAGAGTTTTGAGGGCGATCAAGTTTTTGGTGGCCCTGTAAATGGGCATTTTCTCAAGTAATTCTTTATTTGAGCAATGAATGGCTCCCATCTCTTTGTAAATATTGTTTTCCTGCCTGTTTTTCAGTTTTAATAGGTGACTCCATAACCCAATAGTAAGGCACTGGACCTGTAGAAGAGTTCTTGGCATCTCATAGGGAGAAATTCATCCCCCATGGAGCCTAATGTTATCACATAAATTTGTAAAGGGGTGTTTTTCCTAAGAAGTTGGCCCCTTGGTGAAAGAAATGAAGAAAAGGGACAAAAAACCCACAAAATCACGTTATCCTATGTTTTTGGGCCTGGGTGTGATTGTGCTAATCGACATGTAAATATGGGTGGTTGAGATCTGCCCACCCAGATCTACGGTGTGTGGTCCATACTGGACCCCCTCAGATTTCTGCCTTTAACAAGTGGGGGGAGTCTGAAAAGCAGTTTCCCCATCGGGCCCACCGTTATTGTGGCGCGTTCTAGTCATTTCAGACCTCCCCCGCTCCAAACTTCTTACCACCACCCCCCTCCCTCCGGAATAACTCCTTGACTGCTTCTTCCTCCCATTGCCATATTTCCTCCACTCCATCTCTCTCTTCCACCCATCACATCGCCCGCTCTCCCTCCTCGTCTCCTTATGGCACACCTGTCCTCCACCCACCTTCGGGTCACATCCCCTTATTACTCCCGCTTGTCATCTCTTGCTAGGTGTTCTACCTCTCACCTCCATATAGGAAGATGTTCCCCATCCTGCCTACTAATGCAGCCTTTCCTCTGCCCCCACATCATCACCTCGTGCCACTTCACCTCTGATCTTTCCCAGCACAGTACCCACATTTTCCACCACCCGCACTTTCTCGATCACCTTCCATCTATCACGTTTTTCCATATGGCCGTCTCTCATCTCATCGCCAGATCCTCATCCACGCCTGCCAACTGGGTCCCCTCGTAGCGGTCTAATGAAGCAGCCGAAGGCCAATGAGAAACGACCATGTCCTTCATATGCAGAGTTGACTTGGAACTCTCTAATCTTGAGGAAGCAGTTATTAAAATAGGTGATGGTGGTTGAACACCATTTCCACCATAAATGGAATGCTCAAGAAAGGACCATTAGTTAGTCCAATCAGCCGCAGGCCGACCCATTTTGAAGAACAATTGCATCTGAAAGTGTTCTTGTTTGACCAAAGACTACACGCACAGTCTGCCAGGAGGCATGCAGACATAATGCCTTCAATGTGATGACTTGAACTCATGCTGTGATGTTGGTTCTGAGTATATAGGAGCCATTCTCATATTTTGTTAGTGTCGATGGTAGAGCTAACTCCTGATTGTAAAGTTTTGATGAGGCCTTTGGTTCTCTGGTTGTGTATTATCACTTGAGACTTCTTGTTTAATGGCAGTCAATTTCTCTCTCATTTCTTTTGCCTTTGATTCAGAAGCTCGGGCATGGATGATCCTGTCGAGTGTTTTGATTGTAATTTTATGTAGGTTTGAATGTAGTATTGTTGTAGCATTTTAGTTTCTTGAAGTCTTCACATCTAACATGATCTTATATCTAAAACTTTTCCTCTGTAGGCTGCTAGAAGACCGGATGTCCATAGTAGACCTTCACATTTTCTCCTTATGTTCTTCCACCTACTCAATGTTATAGCCCTAAATTGCACCATACATGCTTACCTGGCATCAGGACATCTCATTTTCCTTCTTTTCCAAGCCACTACTGAACAACTTCTTAAAAAACACCCTTTTTGAAGGGATACACACCCTGCTCCACTACTGCATGTGCGTGTACGCTGGTTGACCCACTACAACCCGCGTATACCTAAAAAACATGAAAAATGGAAAGTTGCAGACAGAACACAAAGTTTTGGGTAAGTTAACTAAACCATTTGACTGCCCATATCCGGTCACTCGATCAAATACGTAGCCCTTTCTAACCTATAAAAGAAGGGCTAGGGGTCCCATTTGGAAAGAGGAAAATAATTGTAAATAAACTCTACCTGATTTTGCATTCCCTTTGTCCCAACATTTTGCAACTAGTGTGTGAAGAGAAGCATATAAAGAAGCAGTTGGAGCATAGTTGAAGAGGAACCCAGGACCAGATTCGAGGAGTAGTGGTCGATCTCACTATTGTAAGGTTACTCTTGTGAGATTAATAAAAAGAAGTACTTTTCCCGTCCCGCCATATGAGATTGTCAATATTTAAATTTGATTATATTTTGATAGAATCTCTAACCCATTAGTTCATAGATCATATGCATGCAGATTTATTTGTTTGTATTTGTGTAAATGAAGATTAGCATTGGGAGGAGATTTGCAGTCAAGGAGCGACCAAATGTTTAAGGGATCAACATTAAACACAGAAACTAAGGTACAATAACTTGATCTCTTTAACCTGGTATTTTCATATGAATAATGGGGTTTATGATTGGGATGTTGGTAAGAGGTAGGAGACTTTAGGTCATTTATGCATGCATGATAAAACCCTTAATGCTAGTCTGTAGGAGGGATTTCCCACCCACAAAAGAATTGGTGACTGTACTTGTTGGGTATTTTTAATTGGTTTTACTACCTTTTTTCTGAGTTTCTACAAAAGTCTAAGCTAGTAGGGATTCTGGTATTCCATACTAGTATTCCCTGCTTCCTTTGTGTGACTGTTCTTTCTTTTTTCAGGAAGCCACAGAGGCATACGTAGCCTGCATAAGATCTGACCATGTATACATGCGCCCTGACTTCATACAACCGGCGTACATACACTTGCTGCTGAAAGATCAATCGCGTGTTTGAGTCCATAAAATTTTGTTTTCAAAAAGAGGCAGTCATACTCTCCCCTGTTAGAAGTGATCCTTCTCATGGGTTTTCTGGATCTAGTTATGGTTTTTGTGATTGCAGTCTGTAGCCTAGGTATAACCTTAGATTAGCTTTGTTTTCTCACGTTTCCTTACATCTTTTTCTGTTAGAGTAAGTTTCTGTACCTTTAAGGGGTTCTATTTTTCAATACCATTACTCCCGACCTGAGCTTAGCTTCTTGTATTGCTTCTTTTAAGGAGAAATAGGGGCACATGCATCCTGTAGTAGTCCTGCATGCATGCATATGTGTCTTGTCATTGAGTAGCCCACATGCATACAATTGATGTTGAAGTGACAATCGCGTGTCTGTCTAGAAAATTTTGAGGAGGAAGTCATCCTCTTCCCTGTCAAGTTTTTACTTCCCAGGTTTTTCTTGTGTCTTTTTGGTCTCTGTCATAGCAGTTTCATTCTAGGTTGTGTGCCAACATAGCTTGCTTTTTCTTTTAAAATGATTTCTTCCTTTGCTAGTTTTTATTTTTTATTTTTTATGAGATAGTGAGTCGGTCTGATCTGCCTTTTTGGTTGTCAGTAAATCCCCACGGTATGTGGTTGGCCAGAAGTCCTTTTTGGCCTTGTCTTGTTTTTATTTTTTCACCTTTTTTCTTCAGAAAAGAAGAAGAAATACAATTTTAAATTTTCTTGGTTTTGAAGCATAATAAAAAAAACACAAAATCGTTTTTTTACTTCTTGGTTTGGTTAAAGAGTTGGTTGTTTGCATTAATCAATAGGAAAAATATTGTTTTCATAAGTTCTTGGCTGATTGAATTAGGACAATAAGTAGCTCATAGTCGAGTGAAATCTTGTTTTGATCTTTTCAGTTAAAAGATCTTAGAAAGAAAAAGTTTGAAAAGTTGGCTTAATTTTTTTAAAAAAGAGCAAATCTGAATTTGTTAAGAAGAAGTTATTTTGTTTCCAGCTTGTTGTTTATCTTCTCTTTCGTCTCTCAAAACATCACTAGTTTCACTTTTATAACCTTTGACTTAAGACAAGCCCACAAAATTAACGATTAATTAAAATCAACTAGACTTTATGTTTTTTAGGGTCCATCAACTAGTCTAGGCTAGAGCCTTGATTTAGGATTGGAGAGGAAACTCTTCAAGGTTGAAAAAAAAACATAAGAGTCTGTGCTAGGGAGTGTCAAAAGTCCAATATGGTAAAAGTTATCCGGGACCCCCCTCTAACACAGGGGATAAACACGAGGTCTCATAAGGAAAGGTAGCAGAGATAACCCCTCCAAAGTTGGACCAACCGTAGTGGGGAACGCATATAGAGGACTTGTCTTAGGATTTCGTTGATTGCATTTTCCACAGAGCTTCATGGGTCTCGAATCCATTCGAGGTCCTTAGTCTTCTTCGGGAACACTTGCTTTTGATACCCTTGATAGGTTTCAGGCTTGATACCCTACTCATTGCAGTCCACCCGACTGTCGACTATACCCGCCTGGTGACTATTTGCACACTGGCAACCTAGTTGCCTATATTTCTAGTGACTTACACATGTGACTGTAGGGGTATACCACGGTACCTAGGACAAACATCGGGCCACGCTTTGTAGAGTATACCCAAAGGGTGCTTCCGTATTCGAGTTTCACTTGCATTGGTAATTTTCTCTAGTGTTGGTTGTTGTAACTATTCTTCCAACTAGTTAGTGACTACTTGTTTTATCTCATAGGTACTTTTTTTAGTGCGTGTTGGTTTTCAAACAATTATAGATTTCCCTAGTGTGTATTTGATATTCTCACACAGTGGAGGATCAGGATTTCCGCTGGTCGCGAAGGCTTATGGGCCTGCCTCTGATTGACCTCGAACCCCCCCAGCCACTGCTAAGGTGAAAATTAGACTAGCAAGGGTCTTTTGAGACAACTGGGTTACTGGAAACTGTGCCCAACCCATCTTCGAGAGAAGAAATTTCAATTCTGGAGGAACCAATCATTTCTGACCTCTGAGAAGAGGCTCTTATTCCATACAACCCTCCCATCATTGATCTATCAACACCCATTGTCATACAGGTTCTACCTTACGAGCGTCTGGTAGTGTCACCAGCAACAATGGAAGAAAACACTACCACTTCTTCAAGGAATACTGATATTTCCTTCACGACTGTCACTACTAGAGGTGTTCCACCTCCTAACCAACCGTCTTCGATCTGGGCCACCATGGTATTGACTTATTCTACCTCAGGAAACTGTCCAATTCCATCTATGGCAACGATCACTACTCCATTTACTCAGAACATGATAGGCTCTCCTTTCTCATACGGGATGCCTGACTTCAGTATGAGTACTTTACTTTACTCCTCCACTCTACAAACTTTGGGTTTGGGGGCAGGGAGTTCCAATGCCCCTCTGTAAGGATCTATTGGGGGAACTTACACTCCCTTTATCACTTTCCCTTACGATGGGAGTCATATAGCCCCTTCGTCTCCCTCACTCAGCGGTATTCGTAAACACTCCGTTGGGCCTAACATAAACTTGTTTGGAGAAGGTAGTCAAGAACTCCCTCTTTATAACATGCCAGTTCAACACCTTTCTCTTTGTTCGACATGTTTGGTAACAGCGCTTTCTAATCAATTGTCGTTTCGACCGGGGGAAACCTCGATTATGGACAACCACATCCTGTATAGGGTACTATTCCTACACAGGGGGCACACTTGGGAATTCCTTCCTCACAAGGATCTTGGAATCCATGGTAGGGACTAGTCCCCTTGCCAGGGATGCCGATCGGGGGGCAACCCCTTCCATACCCAGTGGAACCTCGGGCAAGGCCCATTACTTATTCCCGTCAGATCGACAGGGGGAAACCCCTCCTAAAATACTTGGAATGCGATGCAAGCTCAACCCTTTACGTATTATTACGGGAACCAGCCGATGATATCTCAACAAGTGCCTAGTTTGTACGCTGGTCACGATCATGGTTATTACCAGAGCCCTGGCCAACAACCTAACTTTTCCTGGCAACCTGGTGCCAGTCAAACCCCAGGCTCCTTTTTCCCTGGCTACAATCCAAAACCCAAACTACTGTTTCTGGAAACCTTGCACTTTCTAGATTTGACAAGGCTCTTAAATGACCCCATCTATCATGATTCGAGTTGGCCTCCTATGCCGACCAAGTTTCCTTCGAACATTTCAAAGTTCGAGGCCAAGCCTAACGAAGATCTTGGTAATCATGTGACTACCTTCCACTTATGGTGCTCGTCCAACTCATTAAGAGATGACTCCATTCAGTTGCGATTGTTTCAACGCACTCTCATAGGGAGTGTTGCAAAATGGTACATCGAGCTCGACTGCTCACTATACTCTTCCTTCGGTGAATTGGCAATGGATTTCTTGAACCATTTCCAATTACCTACGAGATATGATGTCGGCACTGAATTGCTAGCCAATTTCGAGCAGACAAAAGAGGACCATATCTCAGATCACATTTGAGAATGGAGATGCCGAAAGAGTTTGATCAAAGTGCCAGTCCCACCAACATTCCTACTTGAGTGGTTCCTTAAGTATTTGGTACCTCAGTTATCTAAATACGTCGGAACATCCAGAGTGTTTTCCGAGGAAGACGCGATAATGAGAGCGCAACAACTAGATCTAATTTACTCTTAGTCTGGTTTACTCTACGATATTTTTCCATATGCACCGAGGTCAATCCTTGACAAAACCAGGAAAAGGTTTGTACCACATGATGATGGAATTATTGGTTCAGCACAAACCAAGCCCACTGATCCATTGTCAAATCAATTGCAACAATTGTCCATACAATTGACAGTGGCCAACCAAACCACTAGTTTGACTTCTTCCCCTACCCAAAAGTCAGATGTACATAGTCTGCAAACAAAAAACCCAAAGGCCACCTAGCATCCTGATGGAAAGAAGAAAAAATGGAAAAAGGGTAAGGGGGATAAGAAACCCACTGATAATGCCAGTAGGGGTGACACTAAAAAGAAAAGTCAAATTATCCTTGTAATATTTGCAAGGAAGACCACCCGACCCATCAGTTCCTTTGGCTTGTGGAGCCCGAAAAGTTATTTCCACAGTAACAACTTGCCATGTTAACAAACGCGTTCCCACATGGGAAAAATCTAACTCAAGCCTCCTCGAGCGTGGAAGGGGGAAGTCAAGTACCCCCTCCATCTTCAAGTAATCCTTCATTTGCAAATGTGTATATGATGAAAGGTGATGCCTGTATAATGACTATAGCACATGATTATGGAAAGCCAGGCACCTCTGAGAAGGGTAAAGAAGTCGAAAACCCACCTCTTCCTCTTCAAATTGAGAATACGTTGGGTGAAACAATGACGCACATCCCAAAAGGTGCGTTCAAGAAAGATTCTTACAACCCAAACGCAAGGGCCACCCAGAACTACTCTGTGGTGGATGATTTATCATAGACCCCGTGTGAGATGTATACAATGGAAGTCCTCCAGAGCTACCCTTCCTAGAGAAAGGCCCTGTTGGCTGCCTTAGGCTCTGTTGAGACTTGTAATCCGGGAACGATCATGCTTGATACCTTTGACTTAAAACCTCGTATTCCTTACCATGTCTCTTTTCAGATAGTAGTGGCTTACACCATGAAAAATTTTACCCAGAATATTTTTCGTACAGTGGTGGATGAGGGTGCCTCGACATGCGTGCTATATTTGGTGTGTTGGAAGGCCATAGGCCAACCTATTTTTTCTTTGTCACCTACGCTACTTACATATTTTGATGGTCGTTCTTTTCGACCACATGGGATCATCCCCTCTTTTCCCGTACAGTTAGGGGGAAACACCATGTGTGTCGAATTTGAAGTGGTCGATGCTTCCCTCGACTACAATATTTTGTTAGGAAGGATTTGGACCTATTCTATGCAAGTAGTGGTCACGACAGTTTTCTGGGTCTTGTTGTTTCCTCACGAGGGTCAGATTGTGACCATTGATCAATTATCCTTCTCTCGTTCTGACCCTTCATCGAGAGTCTCCACGGTCCCGATGATTGATAAACCTCAGCCTGGAATCGTCAATGTAGGGGTTGGTTTATGCCCATCATTGATGGGTACTTTCAATTACCCGCCTCTAACTGATAATGTCTATTATATGACGACTGTCCCTGACCAGCCTCGGGTTGAAAATTTTCAAATATCGTCGTTTCGCATGATGTACTTTCACGATCCATGGACTCTTCCTTCCTCATCCGCTATGATGGAAAAGACAGAGCACCATGGCATGGCCATGCCTTTGTACACAAAAAAAGTGTCATACTCGATCATTCAACGAGCTTCTGTTGACCCTGATCTGACTCCAGCACAAGAGTTAGATCTGGTGCTCGAGCCTATTTGGGCTCAAGCTTCCCTTGCTGATACAAATTCTTTAGACTTAGTCTTGCCTTTAGACGAAGCGATTATTGAGGCAATGACTAGTCCGGACAAACCTTGGGATGATCTTCATCATAGATCTTACTTCCTCCTAGAGTTAGGATGAATTGAAGAAGGAGAATTCACTCTGAATATGAATGGAGATAAAGATTGTCCTATCAATCCTTTGGAAACACACATGATTTATGTTGAAGGAAATATGCAACAATAGATGAAACGATACCTATTGACATATCCAGAACTCCTGGCGTCATGGAGAATATCTTCGTCGGAGCAGACTGTTCCTCCGAGGAGATTCAAATCTACACAGATTTATTTAAAGAATTTTGTGACATTTTTCTCTGGTCTTAAGAGGAAATGCCAGGCATAGACCCAAGAATTGTCGAACATGAAATAACGACTTATCCTGATGTCAAGACGGTCCAGCAGAAGCTTCATCCAGTCAATCCTAGGAAAGAAAAAACTATCAAGGCTAAAGTAGAGAAACTACTTAGATCTGGTTTCATCTACCCCATCCAATTGACTCAATGGGTGTCAAATCCCGTGTTATTCATTAAAAAACAGGGTACAATTCGTGTATGCACGGACTTCCGTGATCTGAACAAGGCCTGCCCAAAAGATAATTTCCCCACGCCATTTATTAACCAGATAGTTGATGGATGCGTAGGACATGAGACCTTTTAATTCATGGATGGTTTTTTGGGATACAATCAGATACAAATAAAACCTGAAGACTAGCAAAAAACTGCTTTCATCTGTCCATGGGGTACATTCGCTTATTGTAAGATGCCTTTTGGTCTGAAAAATGTTGGAGCTACATTTCAGTGGGCCATGTATTTTTCTTTCCACGACCTCAAACACATAGTTGAGGCTTATCTCAGTGATTTAGTGTCACAATATCGCAAGAGAGATGATCATCTGGAACACCTCCGACTTATCCTTGAACGGTGTCGCTACTACCGAATCCGCTTGAATCCAAACAAGTGTAGTTTTTGCATCACATCAGGTCGTCTGTTAGGTTTCATCGTTTCAAAAATAGGGATCATGGTCGATCCTCTCAAGGTTGAGGCAATAGTTCAATTGACTCCCCCATTCACCATACCTCAGCTTCAGAGTCTGCAGGGAAAAACAAATTTTCTACGATGTTTCATCGCCAACTATGCCAAGATCACAAAGGGTTTTATGCGTTTATTGAAGAAGGACGTTCCTTTTCATTGGGACGAAGCTTCTCAACACCCTTTCGCAGCATTGAAAAGCGCCCTCATATAAACCCCTCTGCTTCGACCACCCAATTATAATAAAGATTTCCTATTATACTTGGCTGCTGCAGAGTCGACCATCGGTATGGTCTTAGTTCAGGAGGATGGTTTACTCTTAGAATACGTGATTTACTACCTGATCCGAGGCCTAGTTGGACTAGAACTCAATTATTCCCATATTGAAAAACTTGCATTGGCAGCAATTCATGCTGTCCAACGGGTTCGTCATTATATTTTGTTTCGCAAGACCACTGTCATTGTCGTCGTGAATCCATTTCAATACTTATTGACATGACGAGTCATCGCTAGAAAAATCAGTAGATGGATAGTTATCCTCCAGGAATTCCTTTCAGAGAAATCCAAAAAGTCGATGGTCTTCGCGGAACTCATATCGGAACTTCCGGTCCAATCAGGTGACGTTATACCTGATGAGTCGCCTATCAAAGGAGACATGTTTTTGATCGCATCTTCTGACCTCTGGTATGGAGATGTCCTTGTCTATCTCTAGACTTTGAAGTGTCCTTCCTCTGCTTCTCGTGATGAGTGTCGTCATATATGCCATCAGGCTAAGAACTATCTCATACTCGAGGACACATTGTATCGTCGAGGTGTAGACTACATCCTTCGTCGATGTCTCACTCATGAAGAAGTGAAAATCATGCTTAACGATTCCCACACTGGAGCATGTGGTGGTCATTTTTCTGGGTTGGAAACAACCTAAAATATTCTATGAGCCGATTACTTCTAGCCGACATTAATCAGTGATTGTGTTGAATCAGTCAAGAAGTGCCACCCATGTTAGATCTTCTCTCAGAAGGTGAGGGCACACCCCGCTCCCATGTTTCCCGTTATTATCGTTGGTCCCTTCACTAAATGGGGGATTGATTACACTACATGCAACCCCCCTTTAGCAAGGGGGCATCACTATATCATCATACCAGTAGACTACTTAACCAAGTGGGTCGAAGATATGCCAATGTTGAAAGATGTCAGGGAGACAACAACTCTCTTTTTGTTCAACCAGATAATAGCAAGGTTCGACGTCGCAAGAGAGATTGTCACTGACCATGGAAGTCACTTTCAGAACAAAATGATGACCGAGTTAACATCAAATCTTGGTTCGAGGTAGGAAAATTCATCACCTTATTACCCCCAAGCGGATGGTCAGATGGAAGCTGTAAATAAATCTCTTGAAACCATTCCACAATGAACGATCAATTCGGCCAAGTCAAATTGGCATTTGATGTTATATTTGGCATTATGGGCTTACTGAACGTCTATTAAGACTGCAACCAATTTATCACCTTTTCAACTCATTTATGGCCTGGAAGTAGTCTTGCCTATAGAATGTCAGATCCCATCGTTAAAGTTGCCAGTATAGTTATTTCCAGATACTTCACCACTTGAAGAATGGTTACTATACCTCGAACAACTCAATGAACAACGTCATGATGCAACCTTGTCTAACGAGGCTCACAAACAAAAATTCAAGTGTCAGTATGATCGGTCCGTTCATCCTTGGATTTTCTCTGAAGGCGACCTTGTCCTGATCTATGACCAAGATAAGGACCCCTTTGGGGAAGGCAAGTTCAAACCCATCTGGTTTAGACCTTTCATCATGAAATAAGTACTACATAAGGGTGCTTATCATCTGATGGACTTTGAGGGAAATGTTCTGGTGGAGCCTAGTAATGGGCTCTACCTCAAGAAGTATTACTCATAGGTGGGTCGCCTTAGGTGACTTTTTGTAATATATGTAAAGTATTTGTACTATTACTTTTTGGTTTTTTGGTTTTATGGATGTGTCATTTTTTGATGTCATCATTTTCATTGTGGCCAATGTCAAGTGAATCAGAGGTGTTCATTGGATTCACGGATGACGCTAGTTGGCACACTCAGAGGCTCACCTCTGCAGCTTGGGTGATTTTCACACCTTAGGGCCAATTTCTATCTTCATGAGGTATATGTTTAGGCGACGCCACAAACAATGTCTCCAAATACAACGTAGTTATTAAATTACTTTGTGACACTTTGTCACTTGGTATCTCTCACCTCCGGGTCTATTTAGATGCTTAGCTGGTTGTGTCTCAGTTAAATGGAGTCTACCATGTTCATGATCCTACTCTACACCGACGATTCCTTAGGGTACGTCTCTTAGAACAAATAATTGATTATATTACATATTTTCATGTTCCTAGGAGATTAAATCAAGTTACATATACTCTAGCTAATCAAATTTTAGATTGACATCTTGCACACATATAAGAAAGACACACACATGCACATGTAAATACATTTGTAAAATTTATGTAATCCACAAGACATATAAATAAATAAAAATCCATATATAATATCAAAAATATCAGAGTACATGGGTGGACGCAAGCGCCTCAAAAATACATCCAGTAAAGAGTCACGGGGCTTATGCCCTAAAAAATATACAAATAGCACCCTCGACACATAATAAGTCCAATCTAACTAAGGATGGGGCCTATTGGTCCTGTTATAATGATCAATGTCATTTTCCAAACACTGAAAAATACCGACCCATGTCCACAGTGCCCCCACTACATGAGGCTGCATAGATGGTGGAAGATCCTCGATCTCTGCCATTGGGACTGTACGAGTGAGCAAGGTAAACTTACACTCTACCCATCTCAATACTCTCTCAGCCTCTCCAGCTGGAGGTCCCCCTGCTGATATTGGTCTGCCAACTATAGTTGGTCCTGCCTCTGGTCGAAGACGTCTCATGTTCCTCGTGAAGTTCACTGGATTCACTGGCCCCACATCTGCACATAACACATACTTAATTTTCAGATACTCTGGTATATACAAAAAATGATATATATAAAAAACATGAAAATTAAATAAATTTGAAAAAGAAAGAAAAAAACAAAGCATACCTAACTGTCCTCGTACCACTTCAGGAGGTACACCCATGTCAGGGTCCTTGGAATAGTCAATTCTGGCATAAGGATAGTCCTCTATCACCAGAATCTGCCGAGACCACCAATTGAAAAACTTGTCATCGAAGGCCTCAATGGTCCTCCCTCCCCCTGTCGCGGCAACAACATCGCCCATCTATTTACTTCTGGAGAAGAGGCTATATTCCCTCGTACTATCTCCCTTGGGCTAAGACTCGATACTCTCTCAAAGAAGAAAGAACAAAGAATAGTCTGAAACCCAAAGTTCCTTTTCCTCCGCATGCGACACTCTGTAAGCTGCCTCTTCATGCATTCTAGTAAAGTGGCACTCCAGTCAAAAAATTGTGCATTTAAGCACTGAATTGCACAATTCATGTGTGCCCAGGAAGCTTGATGAAAAGCTGTGGATTTTGTAATCCGCCCAATAAGCAAAACTATCACTTTTAGTGATAGGTCTGAGATCTTGTTTATTGGCACCTGAGTTCCCATCTTATCTGTACCAGCTTCACAATGGATTCCAATCAACTCCACTATATTGTGTGGCCTCGAGGGAAAATTGAGAAAATTGATTGGTTCCCCTCTCTTTGAGAGGCCAGTAAAAAAGTAAATATCCTCAGTCATTGGAGTCAATGACTGTCCCTCAAGCATAAAGGCCTCTGCGTCAAGATGCCAATAATCAACTAAGGCATTCAATAGGCTAGGTTGTGCCTGCATGAAAGGAAACTAGAAGAACTTTAACAAACCACATTGCACCAATGTGGCAGTAGCAGCAGGGTCCTCACCGACCAAAAAATCAATATCCTTATGCTCCCTCTCCTCTAGTGAACATATATCCTGCAATTAACAAGTCCAGGGGGGATTAGTCCTTGCATTCTTTAAATTTTTCTTATCTTGGAGGGTACACGTGGGCTGTAATGCACACAGTCGCATGTACACGCATGCAATCTTTCCTCTGCATGCGTGCACACGCAAGCTGTCATAAGATTTCCCACGTGTACGTAGGGCCAACCTTTTTAAAGAAAATCTCCCCCTCAAAAAACAAAAATAAATGTTTAAATGAAGTATTAAAATGAAAGGGGGGTTAGTGTTTACTTACTTGGTCCAATCGGAAGTTTGTTTCATCCACTGAAGCTCCCGGAATCAATTCTTTTCACAAAGGGGTATTTTTGGCTTTTAGTCAATTTCTCAATTTGCAATAGTGATAATGAGTTGTCAACTTCTATTTATAGACTTTTTGGGCCACTTTTTGTCATTTTTTGGACCCTTGTGTCATTTTTTCTAAATTAAACATCATTTAGTATGGTTCAAGAGTTTTCTATGGATTGTTAAGATAAATTTTACTTTGGGTATTGGGAAACGTTTTGGAGATTTGGGTCTTTTTTGAAAGGTCCTTTGGTAAAAAGTCATTTTTCCAACTTGTTGCATTTAAGTTAGGATTCCACCTCTACTTTCTGCATCTCGTTGTCTCTATCACTATGCCATAGGATCAATTCCATTGATTTGCGACATGGAACCATCATTGCTGCTTTAGAAGTGTCGTATTTTAGTGGTAGAGCCTACCTTAACATGGATTCCCTAGGTAGATCCTGGTTGCATTTTGGTGTCCATGTTGTCACTAATGACTATAGGCTCGGGATTCCTTATTAGTTTATCATGATTACGAGTTTGAGCCTCATTTGTATGATGCATTATCACTCTTGACCTCACCCTCAGGACTCCCAGAACATAACGGGTCTTCTTTTAAGCCCTTTTCAGACCCTTTAAAAATGAAAAGATTGTCGATTGATCTTGTTGACCTTCACACTCGCTAAATTGAAATTTGAAGTCACCTCTGTCCGATGGTAGTTTACCCCTTTTTTTGTCTGGATGGTCAACTGTACGAACAAAGGTATACTCTAGGATCTTCAATTCCCTAGAAGAGTATTCGCAGGTATGATTTTAACCCTTTTTCGGGCCCAAGGGGCTAAATTTTCGAAAAAGGAACCCCCACGGAGTCCATAGTTAAGCTCTTTTCAGACTCCATAAAATTGAAAAGATCATTGAGTGAACTTATTCTTTCACACTCATTAAATTGGTCCAGAAGAACATTCCTAACGGAGTCCATAGTTAAGCTTTTTTCAGACTCCTTAAAAATGAAAAAATCGTCGAGTGATCTTGTCTTTATCACACTCGTTAAAATGGTTTTGAATAGACATTTGGTCGGTGCTATTTTACCCCCTTTTCGAATCGACTAGACTATCTTCGAAAAAGGTACCCCAATGGAGTCTCCTTTTACGCTTTTTCAGACTTTGTAAATATGAAAAATCGCCGAGCTTACCTTCTCTGGGCTCGTTAAAATTACATCGAAGGACATTACCATTGTGTGTCTTATTAATCGCGTTTGCATACNTTCAATTCCCTAGAAGAGTATTCGCAGGTATGATTTTAACCCTTTTTCGGGCCCAAGGGGCTAAATTTTCGAAAAAGGAACCCCCACGGAGTCCATAGTTAAGCTCTTTTCAGACTCCATAAAATTGAAAAGATCATTGAGTGAACTTATTCTTTCACACTCATTAAATTGGTCCCGAAGAACATTCATAACAGAGTCCATAGTTAAGCTTTTTTCAGACTCCTTAAAAATGAAAAAATCGTCGAGTGATCTTGTCTTTATCACACTCGTTAAAATGGTTTTGAATAGACATTTGGTCGGTGCTATTTTGCCCCCTTTTCGAATCGACTAGACTATCTTCGAAAAAGGTACCCCAATGGAGTCTCCTTTTACGCTTTTTCAGACTTTGTAAATATGAAAAATCGCCGAGCTTACCTTCTCTGGGCTCGTTAAAATTACATCGAAGGACATTACCATTGTGTGTCTTATTAATCGCGTTTGCATACCTATGTCTTTGGCCTAATGAAAGCTCCATGTTGCTCTCAATTGAACCATCTAAAGAATGCCTTATATGCAAGCCCTGTAGCACTTTGCCTGTATGTCTTGACACCTTTGGCCCATGGAGAAGTTTTCCCGAGTGTCCTTTTCTTGCATATGTCCCTTTTCCCTGAACATCCATGTGTTACATGCACTTGGAACTAGTATGTTTGCGACACTCGATCCTCCTTTGTAACGTAGAATTCTTTGTTCTTTTTCAAGTTTTCCAAAATTATTGAAAAAGACAAAAAAATCAAATATACCCCAAAAAGAGGAAGGGAAAAGTATTTTATTTTTATGGGCAACACAATGAGTCGCCCTTGGACAAATCACATCCTTTCGTTTGTTTGTCAAGCCCTAGAATTTAACATGACCTTAGGAAGTTTTTCTCGCTACATAGAGTTGTGTCCTCCTCCGTTTGGTTATTCTTCCAAACATATGGAGAGTTTGTGGTGCCTCCTGCATCGTGAACTTATGTCAAAATATCATGCTTCCTGAGTTTCATATTTTGTCGTGCTATTGTCCAAGGGAATTTATTACCAAGCTTGAGTCACCCCCCTCTTCATATTGTCTCTTACCCTCATGCCCGGTCATCTTGAAATCCCAATCAAGTCTTTGTTTGAAATCCATGAAGCCCTCAACCTGATCATCAAAATCCTCTTGTCCGTTCCTGACAAGCCGTCGAAGACCTCTGGGTAGTGAAGTCGTACTTTTTTTTTTTTTTTTTACTGGGG
>SNQJ01S0079619.1:57967-82282 GCA_010110895.2 Picea sitchensis | reverse complement strand
ATAACCCTAGGTGCAACAACCCAGCCCGCAAGAATGGAGCATGAGTAAGTCCGGTTGAGAATCGAACATGAGACTTCATTTACAAATTTCCTTCCATTTACACGGCACTTGCCAATCCGTCTACACCCGTGCGGGAAGTCGTACACTCATATTACACTCCTACCCGAGTTGTGAATATTTTGAAGTTGTTGCTCGAGCTCTGAAGGCGTCATCTCTAGCCATCAGGCCTTATTCGCTTCTTGAATATGGATACTATATATGTATATCTTTTTGATTTTGAGATGTAGATCCGCTGTGTATTGCTTGTGGCTACACTTTATATAGTTATATGACATGGATATACAGTGTATTTGATTGGTAGCCATGATTTTATTTCATTCTGAGCATGGGTATGACCGCCTCGATGAGACAATTTTTATTTTGTAGATGGCACCTCCCAAATTTTGGTCCTTGGGCTCACTTGTTTGGTACCTTGGTGAAGATTGATAATGTATTTCGGCCATCAGATGCTCTTCTGACCTCACACATTAGGGGGCATCTATTATGACCCTAAATTGCATCAGACATGCTTACATGGCATCATACCATCTCATTTGCCTTATTTTCCAAGCCACTACTGAACAACTTCTTAAAAAACACCCTTTTTGAAGGCATACGCGCCCTACTCCACTACTGCATGTGTGTGTACGCTGGCTGACCCATTACAACCCGCGTATACCTAAAAAGCACAAAAAATGGAAATTTGCAGATGGAACACACAATTTTGGGTAAGTTAACTAAACCGTTTGACTTCCCATAGCCAGTCACTCGACTAAATACCTAGCCCTTTCTAGCCTATAAAAAAAGGGGTAGGGGTCCCATTTGGAAAGAGGAAAATAATTGTAAAGAAACTCTACCCAATTTCGCATTCCTTTTGTACCAACCTTTTGCAACTAGTGTGTGAAGAGAAGCACATACAGATGTAGTTGGAACACAATTGAAGAGGAGCCCAGGACCAGATTCAAGGAGCAGTGGTCGATCTCACTATTGTAAGGTTACTCTTGTGAGATTAATAAAAATAAGTATTTTTCCCATCCCGCCATATGAGATTGTCAATATTTAAATTTGATTATATTTTGATAGAATCTCTAACCCATTAGTTCATAGATCATATGCATGCAGAGTTCTTTGTTTGTCTTTGTGTGAATTCAAGTCATCATTGGGAGGATATTTGCAGTCAAGGAGCAGCCAAATGTTAAAGTGATCCGAATCAAACACAAAAACTAAGGTACAATAACCTGATCTCTTTAACCTTTCATTTGCATATGAATAATGGTGTTTATGATTGGGATGTTGGTAAGAAGTAGGAGATTTTAGGTAATTTCTGCATGCATGATAAAACACTTAATGCTACTCCGTAGGAGGGATTTCCCACTCACAACACTCACCACTATGAAAATTTATTGACTAAAGTTAGATCAAGACCTCATTTGTATATGTGCACCAACCCAACTTTCTGAGTTAAAGAGATATAATCTTGAGACTGCATCCATTATACCACCCTTTAAATTATTCATTGTGACACACAGGCAGATGGGCCTTGGGCTAACCTCTACAAAAATCTAGAGGTGACTTCCAGCGCTAACAATTTAGATGACAAAACCTCTCATGCAATTTTTTTCTCAAGTCATCGCTATGAGAAACAAAAACTGATGAAAAAGATGATGACCCAAAGTTGTCAAAATTGTACAACCTGGTAATATCATCATCAATTCCAGTAGCAAGAACATGCTTAAGATCTTTTATATCCTCGATTACAAATTGGTGAGGTGAAAAATCTATGGTTTTACCTTCACCTAAATGATTGATTTGATATACTGATAGAAGGTTACAAGAAAGACTTGAAACACATAATACATCATTGAAATGACCATTATCTACTTGAATTGTTCCAGATCCTACAACACTAAGAGATCTATCATCACCAACAAATATTTTCTTGGTGTTACATTCATTCAAAGAAGAAAATATGTATTCATCCTTAGCCATATGATAAGATGCTCCAGAATCAATAATCCGCCCATCAATAAGCTTGGGCATGGATGATCCAGTCGAGTGTTGTGATTGTATTGTTATTTAGGTTTGAATGTAGTACTACCACAACGTTTTAGTTTCTTGAAGTCTTTAGATCTAAGAGGATCTTATATCTTAAAATTTTACTCTGTAGGTTTCTTGCAGACCGGATGTCCATAGCAGACCTTCACATTTTCTCCTTATGTTCTTCTACCTACTCACCACTATGCAAACTTACTAACTAAAGTTATATCAAGACCTCATTTGTATATGTGCACCAACCCAGATTTCTGAGTTTAAGTGATATAATCTTGAGGCTGCATCCATTAGAACACCCTTTAAATTATTCACTGTGACACATAGGCTGATAGGCCTTGGGCTTACCTCTGTAGCAATCTGGAGGTGACTTCCAACGCTAACATTTCTGGCACTGCTGCCGAGGATGAAGTTCAATATTTTTCCTCGGATTGAATGACAAATCTTACTAGTTATGAAGGTGCATCAGAACCCAGTACATCAAGATTACAACTGTGCACCTGGTGACTCCACTTCGGTGACTCCATTGATGTGAATCCACAAACAACTCCACTATTCTAGTTATGGCTTCTAGAGGCAGACATACGAGGTCTACTCCACAACTGCCTTTGAAAACACTTGAAGATGACCCAGAGAAAATTATTAGAAAGGGAAAGGCCCTTCATCAAGGTACTTCTACTGCTAAAACAGGTATTTTTGATGATTTTCATTATCCTATAGGAACTCCAATTTCTTATTTTCAGCCTTTTGTTATACCTTCGGTTGGAGTTTCCCAAACTTTGAATTTTGGGAGTGTTCTTATTGATTTTTCGCCTCCTGGTCTGGGATTGGAGGGAGAAATCCTTGTCACTCCTCTCTTTCCTGAAGTTGTACCATGGTTTAGACCCAACGCTTCAGAATATTTTCCTACCCAGGGCTTACCACTCCTCCTCTTGTTAGAGTTACTGATTTCATAGAAAGGGAAACATATGTTCCCCCAAGTCCGATAGCCTTTTCTCCCAATCCTCCATTGTTTCCCTTTCCTCTCGAAAGATTAGTTCCAGTATCCCCTGTTCTAACACCTTCTCCTCCTGGTTCTCCTCCACCTCATATCCCTATGGTGTGTGCTAATCCCCCTAGAAACATAATGGATGCCATAGTGGCTACAAGAAATGCCCCCCTGGTCTTACCTCAGCCAATGAACACTCTCCCTGCTGGATATTACCTGAAATATATTCTTAAGTTGACTGGAGAAGAGGCCATAACTACTGAAGATCACCTTGTTGCCTTCTACAGTTATGAAGATAATCTAAATATTTAAAATGAAGATGTTTCAATGAGATTCTTTGTCCAGAGCCTTGATGGTAAGGTTAGGAAATGGTTCATGGGCTTGACCCCTGGATCTATTGCTAGTATTGAAGCTCTAGATGATGTCTTCTTGAAGCAGTGGGGAGGGGGGGAGACTTTATGTATTATATCATAGAGTTTGGATCACTGAAGAGAAAAGAGGGAGAATCTGTCTCCAATTTCTCCTAAAGATTCAATAAGATGTACAATAAGATCCCTACTGAGATAAAGCCTACTGAATCCTCTGCCAAAATTACTTATGCTAGTGATTTTGACCCTGACTTCTGCCTCTTTCTTAGAGAAAGAATAACTACTTCCCTAGCTCATAGCAAGATGCATCCCTAGAGGTAGAATCCAATGTGTTAGCAGTTGACAGACTTAGGAGGAAAGCTGACAGAGACAGAGGAAGGGGAAGATCTGAGGCCTCAACTTATGGTTCTTCTGCATCTCACTCTCAAGTAGATGAATTAACCAATATGTTGAAATCCCTGTCTTCAGAAATGGAGAAGATGAAATTCAAGGAGAAGCAAGGTTACAAGAATGTCCTAAATGATGATAGAAGAGACAACTTCAGAAGGCCAAATAACCATGCTCCTCAGATTATGTCGAGGGAACAAAGGGACAGAGATAAGAATGATCAGAAAATTCAACCTCCCCTTCAAAACAACCTTGTTGTTGATGAGGAGAGGGAAGAAGAGGAGCATGACCCTGAAATTCATTGTATTGGAGACACCTCCCCTTTTCCCCATTTAACTCAATCTGCTTACGAGGAGTACCTCATGAATAGTCAAATAAATGAGCTAAGCAAGGGGGAGAAGACCAATAATAGTCCAAATAAATACAACCTCCGGTCTAAGAGAAGGGAAGGGAATTTTGACATCCCTGATCAGCCTTCCATAGCAGAGAAGCCTGCTAAAGATGCATCAAACAACAACAAAGAAAAGAAAGTTGAGAATCCTCCACCAATAGCCAAAGATCTTGTCCTAGAGGTAATAGAGATTCTGAATCCCCCTTCCTCCTTTATCTTTGAGCATGAAATTTAGAAGATCAAAATCCCTATCCCCCTTTCAGAGCTAGTCAAGAATGCAAGCTTCAAAAGGTCCCTCTCTAAGTTGTTGTAGCCCGTACCACCCTGTCATTCCACAGACTCAGTAAACCTTCAAGATGAAAAGCCAACAATCATATTATGTCTTATGGTGGAAGATAGAGATTATTCATCCCCTCCCTTCTACACATCACTGAATATACATGATAAGGTGTTGCATAATTGTCTGATGGACTCTGGGGCATCTCATAATCTCATGATGAAAATTTTCATGGAAGAACTCACATTAGAAATCACAAAATCTTATCATGATTTGTACTATTTCGATTCAAGGAGGGTGAAATGTCTTGGGGTCATCAAAGATCTAGTTGTGACCTTGTTTCAGCTGCCCATGAAGAGTGTGGTCATGGATATCATGGTGGCTGATGTTCCTCCCATGTTTGGCATGCTCTTGTCAAGATCTTGGATAAAAAGACTTAGGGGAACCTTGAATATGGACCTCACATATGCTACCATTCCTGCGTTTAGAGGGGAGCATAGAAGACTATATAGAGAAGCTCAGTTGGCCTACATTATTAGTGATGAAGCAGACCCCACCAATAATCCTATATTTTCCCTTGATACTGATTTGGGATCTATCTTATTGCAGCTCACTGATGCCCCTGAACCTCCTCTTGAGATCAGAAGGTCCATTAATCTCTGTGAAGATTCCCCTCCACTTAACTATGTTTGGAAAATGTACTTTGATGGAGCTTCTCATAGAGAAGGTGTTGGTGCTAGAGTAGTTTTTGTTTCCCCTTCTTAGGAAACCATATCTCTGTCATACAAATTAGAATTTGAAATTACCAATAATGTGGCAGAGTATGAAGCTCTCGTTTTGGGTTTGAGGGTTGCAAAGGACATGGGAATTGAAGAGATATCAGTGTTTGGGGATGTTGAGTTTATTTTCCAGCAGATCAAAGATATTTATTAGGCCAAGCACCCTCATCTCAGAAGTTACATAAATGAAGTATGGGACCTAATTGACAGTTTTTTCTTGGCGTTCAACATTTCATTTATTCCAAGGGAAAAGAATGTCATGGCCGATTCTCTGGCTATTTCAACAAGAAATTTCAAAGTCCCTCTTCCACCCAAGCTCGGGTATGATGTAGAAGTGAAATATAGACCCTTTATACCTGGAAATGTCAAGAATTGGAGAGTGTTTGAGGATGATATTGAAATCTAAAGATTCCTGGAAACTGTTGAGGAGTTTTTGTATTGCACATTGATCAAGATCCTGACTCTGAAATAGAGTCCCATCCCGATGTTTTCTTGAAAAATATTGTTGATCATCACATTGTTCATCTACCTAGCAATCACATCCCAAAGGGACTAGTTACTTTGGAAAGGATCTTTGACATAAATGATGTGGTAGTGAAGGGTAAAATCTCAAATGATGATGCTAGTGTGGCTGAGTGAAATTTTGGCATAGAGCGGGATCCAAGATTTGTTAAATTATCAAGAAGCTTGTCAAGGGAGAAGAGGTTCGAGTATACTGATCTATTAAAAGAATTCGCTGATGTGTTTTCTTGGACCTATGAATACCTCAGAACATATGACACTAGTGTTATTGAAAAAAATATCCCACTAAAGGAAGAAGACAAACCTTTTAGGCAGAAGTTGACATAGATAAATCCTATGTTGTTGCCTATTATGGAAAGGGAGGTGAAGATTCTTTTGGATGCTCATATTATTGCACCTTTGTGATATTTTGAGTGGGTAGCCAGCCTGGTCCTAGTGAGGAATAAGAGTGGAGAAATCAGACTCTGTTTCGACTTCAAAATTTTGAACAGGAGCTCTAGGAAGGACAATTACCCCCTGCCAAAGATAGAACACATACTTCAAAGGGTAACCTGTGCATCCAATATTTTCATGATTGATGGATTTTTTGGCTACAATCAAATCTCTGTCTTGCTTGAAGACAAAGAAAAGACAACCTTCACCACTCCTTGGGGCACATTCATGTATGCCAAAATGCCCTTTGGATTAATGAATGCAGGAGAAACCTTCCAGTGAGCTATGGACATTGCTTTCATTGGAGAGAAGGATAAATTTGTGGTCATCTATCTGGATGACATAAAAGTCTTTTCCAGATCTGATAAAGAACACCATTGTCATCTGAGGAAAGTTTTATTGAAGTGCAAAAGGTTTGGCCTTTCCCTAAATCCTAAGAAATCATTGTTTTCCATGAAGAATGGAAAGTTGCTAGGGCACATAGTATTAGCTGAGGGGGTAAAAATTGATTCAAGCAAGGTGGAATATATTCAAAACTTGTCACTTCCTAGATCCAAGAAGGAAGTTCAGTCTTTCTTGGTCAAAATTAATTTTTTAAGAAGGTTTGTCTCAAATTTTTCTGAATTGGTGAAGTATATCACACCCATACTCAGGAAGGGTAATGAAGTAAAGTGGACTATTGAGCCCAGAGAATCCTTTGACAAAATTAAAAAGGCATTGACTGAAGCACCTATGCTAATCAATCCTGATTATTCCAAGGATTTTCTGATTTTCTCTTTTGCTTCTTTTGATACGGTGGCAGTTGTTTTGTTGCAGAAGAATGTCGAAGGGCTGGAGTAGCCAATTTCATTTTTCAGTAGGGCATTAAGAGATGCAGAGGTAAAATATGATGTCATGGAGAAATAGGCCTATGCCTTGGAGAAATCTCTCAAAGATTCCAGAGTCTATGTTTTTCATTCAAAAAACATTGCATATGTCGCTTCAACTTCTGTGAAGAACATTCTCATACAACCTGACATAGATGGGAGAAGGAGCAAGTGGATTGCCAAGATCCTTGAATTTGATCTGGAAATAAAACCCACCACACTAGTCAAAGGCCAAGGTTTAGCCAAGCTGTTGGATGAATCTAATTGCAAATCTTTGGGGGTTAACTTCATCAACACTTCCTTAGATGATCAACAAGATGGGTTTTCTGATAAAAATCCACAGGATAGCCCTCCACTGGAAGAATGCACCTGGTATAAAGATGTTACATATTTTATGGAAGAATTAAGGCCTCTAGATGGTATGGGAAAAATAAAGGCAAGAGATTTAAAGGTCAAAGCAATTAGATATTGCCTTATTGACCAGGTCTTGTATTGGAAAGACCCTCTAGGTGTGCTTCTAAGATGTTTGGACCAATAGGAGGCTCAAAAGATTATGTTTGATTTCCATAGAAGCCTATGTGGGGGACATCATATCTAGAGGACCACAAACTATAAAATTCTCAGGGATGGGTACTACTGGCCTACTCTCTTCATTGATGTATGTGCGAAGGTTAGAGCTTGTATCAAATTTCAAAAATTCTCTGGAAAGAAACAACTCAAATATCTTCCTTTGAAGCATGTAGTAGCTTTAGGACCCTTTCAGTAGTGGGGCCTAGAATTTATTGGGGAAATTCATCCTRCTTCAAGTGGTCAGCAGAGGTGGATTTTAACTACAATAGAATATTTCACCAAGTGGATGGAAGCTATCCACACAAGGAGCGCTTCTCACAATGTCATCATTGGTTTTCTTGAAGATATTATGGAAATATTTGGCTGTCTGAATAGAATCATCACTGATAACGCTGCATCCTTCAAGACTGAAACATTGATTAAGTTTTGTGAGCATTTCAAAATTTCATTGATCACTTCTACCCCTTACTATCCACAAGGGAATGGATTGGCAGAGTCCTCTAACAAAAGTCGGATCAAGATCATTAAAATACTATTAGAGGATAATAAGAAGGCATGGGATTCAAAGCTCAAATTCTCTCTATGGGATGGTAGGGTGACAACAAAGAGGTCTATAGGAACCCCTCCTTTTCATCTTGTGTATGGAGTTGAAGCCATTTTCCCTTCTCAGCTCGCCTTGCCTATTGAAAAATTCTTCCAAGGCTGTCAAGAAGAGCCTGATGATATGATCAGAAGGTTGCATCAATTGGTAGAAGTGCAATAAACCAGAGAACAGATGATAGATAGAGCACATGACCATAAACAGAGAATCAAGCACGCCTTTGACAGGAAGAGCAGTAAGGAGGATTTCTAGCTGGGAGATCTAGTACTAAAATGGGATGCACCCAAGTAGGACATAGGAAATCACAACAAGTTTGAATCCTTGTGGATCGGGGCCTTCACAATCTATGAGATATATCTGAATAATACCTACAAGTTGCAGAGTTTGGAAGGCGATCAAGTTTTTGGTGGCCCTGTAAATGGGTATTTTCTC
The DNA here is from genome assembly GCA_010110895.2 of Picea sitchensis. Classification (NCBI taxonomy): domain Eukaryota; kingdom Viridiplantae; phylum Streptophyta; class Pinopsida; order Pinales; family Pinaceae; genus Picea; species Picea sitchensis. The sequence goes on along the minus strand of SNQJ01S0079619.1, from coordinate 73,581 downwards.
AAGGAATTCGTTATTTGAGCCATGAATGGCTCCCATGTCTTTGTAAATATTGTTTTCCTATTTTTTTTTTTTTGGTTTTAATAGGTGACTTTATAACCCAACAGTAAGGCACTGGAGCTATAGAAGAGTTCTTGGCATCTCACAGGGAGCAAGCCATCCCCCATGGAGCCTAATGTAATCACATAAATTTTTAAAGGGGTGTTTTTCCTAAGAATTTGGCCCCTTGGTGAAAGAAATGAAGAAAAGGGACAAAAAACTCACAAAATCGCGTTATCCTAAGTTTTTGGGCCTAGGTACGATTGTGCTAATCGATGCGTAAATCTGGGTGGCTAAGATCTGCCCACCCAGATCTACCATGTGTGGTCCATACCGGACCCCCATCGGATTTCTTCCTTTAACAAAGTGGGGGAGTCCAAAAAGCGATTTCCCCATTGGGCCCACTGTTATCGTGGTGCGTTCTCGGTTTTAATAGGTGACTTTATAACCCAACAGTAAGGCACTGAAAATACAGAAGAGTTCTTGGCATCTCACAGTGAGCAAGCCATCCCCCATGGAGCTTAATGTTAACACATAAATTTTAAAGGTGTTTTTCCATTAAGGATATAACCCCTTGGTGAAAGAATGAAGAAAGTGACAAAACTCACAAATCAAGTATCCTAAGTTTTTGGGCTCAGGTACTATTGAAAGCACCGATGCGTGAATTGGGTGGCTAAGATCTCAGCTTCCACCGTATCTGCCTATGTGTGGTCCATACCGGACCCCCATCGGATTTCTTCCTTTAACAAAGTGGGGGAGTCCAAAAAGCGATTTCCCCATTGGGCCCACCAAAAGACAAGGTGGTGCTTTCGCCTTTTCTAATCACTTCATTCCAAACTACTTGCTAAACCACCCTCTCGGGATGTCAACTCCCCCACCGCTTCCCCTATCGCTTTCTTTCCTCCCATTTCAGACCGGGTCTCTCCACTCATCTCTCTTCCGCCATCACATCGCAATCATTTCCTCCTCATCTCCCATGGCACACCCGTCTCCACCCACCTTTCTCTGTCATGTCCTCTTATCACTCTCACTGGCCATATCTTGCTAGGTGTTCTACCACTCAACTCCATATGGGAATATGGTCCCCATCCTACCTACTACCGTGGCCTTTCCTCTGCCCCCACAACATCACCTCGTGCCACTTCACCTATGACCTATCCCAGCGTAGTACCCATGTTTTCCACTGCCTGCACTTTCTCGGTCACCTTCCATCTACCACATTTTTCCATATGGTCGTCTCTCATATCATTTCCAGATCCTCATTCACATCCGCCAACTGGGTCCCCTTGTAGCAGTCCAATGAAGTAGCTGAAGGCCAATGAGAAACCGCCATGTTCTTCATATGTAGAGTTGACTTGGAACTCTCCAATCCCGAGGAAGAAGTTATTAAAACAAGTGATGGTGGTTGAACATCATTTCCACCATAAATGGAAAGCTCAAGAAAGGACTTAGTTAGTCCACTCAACCATACAAAGCTCTCGTTTCTAAAGCACAATTTGCCCGGGCAGAGTTCGTGTTTGGAACAAATACCGCACACACAGCTTCCATGAGGCATGCAGATTCTTAACGCCTTCAATGCTATGTAGAATCAAACTCACTCATTGCATTTTCTTTGAGTATTTAGGATCCATTCTCATATTTTGTTAGTGTCGACAGTAGAGCTACGCTCCCGACAAAGTTTTGGATATGGCCTCTCGTTCTCTTACTTCAGTATTATCACGGGAGACTTCTTGTTTAATGGCAACAAATTTCTATTTCTTTTGCCTTTGATTTTGAAGCTCGAGCATGGATGATCCAATCGAGTGTTGTGATTGTAATGTTATTTAGGTTTGAATGTAGTAATGTCGCAACGTTTTAGTTTCTTGAAGTATTCACATCTAAGAGGATCTTATATCTGAAACTTTTCCTCCGTAGGATGCTAGCAGACCGGATGTCCATAACAGACCTTCACATTTTATCCTTATGTTCTTCCACCTACTCATCACTATGAAAAATTACTAACTAAAGTTAGATCAATACCTCATTTGTATATGCGCACCAACCCAACTTTTTGAGTTAAAGCAATATAATCTTGAGACTGCATCCATTATACCACCCTTAAAATTATTCACTGTGACACACAGGCTGATGGGCCTTGGGATTACCTCTACAACAATCTGGAGGTGACTTCCAACGCTAACAGTTTAGATGACCAAATCTCTCATGCCAATTTTTTCTCAAGTCATCGCTATGAGCAACAAAAACTGATTAAAAGCATGATGACCCAAAGTTGTCAAAATTGTACAACCTAGTAATATCATCATCAATTCTAGTAGCAAGAACATGCTTAATATATTTTATATCCTCGATTACAACTTGGTGAGGTGAAAAATCTATGGTTTTACCTTCACTCGAATGAGTGATTTGATATACTGATAGAAGGTTACAAGAAAGACTCGGAACACATAATACATCATTGAAATGACCATTATCTACTTGAATTGTTCTAGATCCTACAACACTAAGAGATATATCATCACCAACACATATTTTCTTGGTGTTACATTCATTCAGAGAAGAAAATATGTATTCATCCTTATCCATATGATAAGATGCTCCAGAATCAATAAGCCACTCATCAGAAGAAGAAGTAGAAGTTGTATTGAAGGAGAAACCATAAGCAGAAAGTGCATGTCCATGAGAAGAAGAAGAAGTAGAATCAATATTTGTTGTGATTCTTCATCGTTGATTCTAAAGATGCCATCTTCTTGAAACATTTGGACTCATCATGACCATCTTTATCACAAAAGTTGAAATGTCTGTCGGTCTTCTTATTTTTATATTTTTCTCCTTTGTCACCATTAGAAGCTGGAGCTGTCTGAGTAGGTTTGGGATCCTTATGTTGCTTGTTTTTGTGGCGAGGATGGTTCTTCTTGGGATTCTTGGGTTTATCTTTCTGCTGGGCGACTAAGGCTTTGTTGGAGGTACAGACAATGTTATCACTCCAAGTTGTATAAGCTTATCTTGTTCTCTAATCAAAGCACCATAAAAGGAATCAAGAGTGGGTTTTTGATAATCTTCCCTTAGAGTCTCTCTCATGTCATAAAAGGTAGATACAAACACAAAATATGCACTACCTAGCTTAGAAAGAATACGATAGATACAATGCTCTTCCTTGATCTTTATCTCACATTCTGCACATAAAATTCAGAGTGTTTTAAACTTAGATAGATATTCTTCAATGCAAGAAAAATCACTTGGAATTAAAGTCAATACTTGAGTTTCTAGCGGTTGTGCTCGAATAATATTGTGTTTAGCAAACACATATTTAATCTTTTCCAAAGATTCATCGAGGTCATCAATTTCTGTAAGGTGGAACCTTAAATCAAGAGAGATGGACATTCTGATTAGTCCACGTGTTTCTTCACTCCTATTATCCCATTTGACTCTCTTATTAGCATCAGTGGGTTCTTTTTCCTTTCTGAAGGTAATCCAGTACAAGCCTTCTTAATAAATCCTCCATATGGGATTTCCATTGGAAGTAGTTGGTGTTGGTAAGAAAAATATTATTGGAAGAAGCCATATTAAATATGTAGATAATATGGATTTGAAAACTTAAACTGATGATCTGGATGGAAAGATCTCAAAAAATTAGGTGTTTTTAAAAAAAAAAGGCATTGAGAACGGACTTCAGATGTGAACGCTATTCCCTTTTAAAAAAAACATTAATGATAACCAAAGGACCACGTAGTGGTGTAAGTTTCTTTATGAAGTGACCCACTTTTATAAAAAGAAGTGGGGATCACTTTTACAATGAAGTTACTTTATAAAAGAAAAGATGCATGAAAAATAAATAACTCTAAAATCAAATATTAAAGCTACTTATAGTGATTCCCTTTTATAATTGAAGTGAAATACACTTTACAATGGAGCATTAACTTTTTCAAAAAAAGTAAAAAAAGGAGAGACTTGAACTCAAGACCTCTTACTTAATAAGGCATCTTTTAACCAAGTGGGCTAGAAAAACATATTGTATTGTTTATCAAGAGGATTGATGTTGTTTTTGTTGTTGCTGTTGTTGTTGAAGAAGACCTTGGAGAGAGTGCTAAAAAAACCTCTTTTCACACAAGAAAACAATTTCACTTCTCGATGACATCAAGGGTTAGATCTCGGTTAGCTTACCCAGAAAATGCACCTTTTCCTATCTATTTATGATTTTCTAAGATCACACAGGGTGTAGGGAAAAGAGAATACATAGATCTAAAAGAGTGGAAACCCAGAAACAAACAATATAAAACTGAAATAAAACCGAAATAATACTCTGCAAAACTTTAAAAAGGGCGTATTTAGGATTTATACCTCCAGATCTGACTGAAATGGCCGTATCTTGGGGAAACATAAACCTTTTCGAGTGAAACAAAAAGTGTTCATGACTGAAACAAGAACTCCAGATGTAATGGAACAATCCTCTCAGCCCATAAATGTACATAAATGGAATAAAATGGAGATGAGGAAACTCGACTTCATGATGTCAATCTACAACAGGGGCAGGTCTTCAAACAGGCTTTGATACCATGTTTGACAATGCAGGTATTCTAATAGAGGATGAACACCTTCACTAACCACTCACACAACCAGATTAAATATCAACACACCAATGTTTTGACATGGTAAAACCCATATGGGGAAACATCCACGGCCCCAGCCAACGTGACCACTTGGAGTAGTTTATTAATGCAAAAGAAAAATAATACAGAGAGATTTTACAAGAGAGTTTCTCATAATCGATCAGGGAAAAATGACCCTCCATGCTCTTTAAATAGATATCATGGACCAATCAAGTGGTAAGCCATGGATCAATAGTCGTTAAGATCGAGGAGAATATGAACTATTAGATCACTCTATGTCAGGAACATATCATGACCGTCGGATATCCTAACTACAAATGTATACTAAAGAAACAAACTTTTACCTAACGACACATTAGACCAAGTAGATATTAACTAACTCCTAAGTGTCTAAATATCTTGACACTAATAACCACATGCCATCATGAGTAACATAACATCATCATAAGTAGCATAAAATCACATGCTAATATCCACATGTTATTGTGAGTAACATAACATCATCATAAGTAGAATAAAACCACATGATAACAACCACATGTCATCATGAGTAACATAACATCATCATTTCATGATCAATACTTAGAATCTACTAAACACCAACAAGATTATAATTTATGTAACACATGTTCATTCCTATGTCATTATGCACCTACATAATATTAATCCAACTAAGTGAAACAATGGATCCTACATATGTTATTCATCATAATATGTGCATTATGTAATACTATAAAAACCTCTTTTCAACACATCATATTATGGATTTTCCAAATATCATGAAATACTCCCATCATGATAATCAACACATAACAAAACATATGTGGAAATATCATAATGCATACTACATAAGTACATAATCATATGAGAGGATAGATATCGCATCTGATGCCATAGTAAAATACACTTCCAAAAATATCAATCTGAAGTATGGATTAGTTCATTCTAGGTTCACTAGTCTTGACTAACTATAACAAGAGATGGGGAACTACAATACCAAATTCATGTCTTTCAAATCCATAATGGGAGGAGAGGATGTCATAGTAGTGTATATGGGTGGAGGAGAGAGAGGAGTCCCTAGACTTGTGGAAGTAACATATTCTTAATGATGTACATGATCTATTAACCATATTCAACTTCTCAAAAATTGCACCTAAGTCTTATCTTATAGGTGGCTCATCTATAGGATTAGAGTAGACATATTTTGAATTACATTTCTAGGTAAAATTGTAAAATTGTCAAGTTCTATATGAGGTGGTTGGGAGTCAAATAGTAAAATAGGGTTTAATGAAGTCCCCTCTCCTGTTTCTTCTCTAGCAGAGGTGGATGGTAAAGTTTTGGTGGGAAAAGTTCTTGAACATTGTCTAGGTGCTAAATTAGGTGCACTTTGTGCCCCATTTAGCACCCCAAACTGGTTACATTTTCTACCAATAGTCAGCACTAAATTCATCACTAATGGCACCCAATTTATCATCAACTATTCAAACAAAACAAAAAAATAAAAAAAAGATCCCACAATTTATTTGTCTTTTTGCCTTTGCTTCGAATTGTATGTGATTAAGTGGGTAACACCCTAGAAAAGCCCTTGTCTCATACAAAGGTATAATCCAGACGTAACTCCATATCGAGGAGATACATTGGTGTTTCCACAAGATAATTTCCTGGTTATGAGTCAATAAATGCTACCTATTATGCTTGGGAAGTAATATCGTCGCTTTTTCGAGTACTAGACCCCACCAATCTTGTAAAATGTCAAATCACTGAATAATTTCAACAAAGCATTCTTATGGAAATATGGATTGAACAAAGCAAATATGTTGGGTATGTGTTATATTGTTTGAACGATTAGCTCTAGAGTCTGCTATGTTGCATTGGATGTGCAGAGGGGTTTGAGGGGGGGTCGCAGGGGTTCGGGAGAAGCGCCCCTGTTAAAATTATTTTGCGTTGGGAAATGTGTCACATTTTTTTCCTTGTTTTTTGTGTCGCCTCGATTTACATGTCCATTGTTGGGCATTTTTTCGGCACATGGTTTTTGTTGATGGTTTTCTATTTCCGGTTAAGGAATTATGGTTGTTGACTAATCTAGGTCATTGGGTTAGGGTTTTGGATGTCGTTGGATCCTATATGTATATTGTATTGTAAACAATGTATCACCATGAATGAATATAGAATATGTCAGTTTTCCAAGTTTGGGTTTCCATGGGAAAACTCTCTGTGTGATGTGTGCATTTTCCATTGTATCTTTTTTGTTATTTTATTGAAAATTTGTTTGTAGTAAAATATTGTACAAGGTTAAAATCTACATGTGGTATCATAGCTTTGTTGGCTTTGGGGGGATGATTTTGTGGTCAATGGTTTGGCTCGGGACTGTGATAAGCCTTGTTAGAGTGGGAGATATGTGGTATTGATTTTTCAGGTGAAAAAAATTGTGAGTAGTTCGAAAATGGATATCGAGAATTTTAATGGGAAAAGTTTTGAGCTGTGGAAGCTCAAGATGGAAGATCTGTTGGTGGACAGAGATCAGTAGATCATGGTGGATCCAGGTATTGCACCTACAGGAACTTCAACAGATGATTGGAAAAAGTTGGATCGGAAGGCGAATAACACAATCCAACTGTGTCTCTCATATTCAGTATTACTAAATGTGTCAGAGGAAGCTACAACCAAATATTTATGGGATAGTTTGGGGAATTTTTATCAGTCTAACTCCCTAGTAAATAAATTATTCTTGAGAAAGAAGATGTATAACCTAAGGATGAGAGATGGAGACTCGGTGGCAGAGCATTTGAACGCCTTCAATAATGTTGTAAGTCAGTTAGTATCTGTTGAGATTGTAATTTTAGATGAAGATAAGTGTATCGGTTTACTATGCTATTTTCCAGGCTCGTGGGATAGTCTAGTTGTGGCCATAGGTAGTAATACAAATTCCTTGAAGTTTGATGAAGTGGTCTCATCCTTGTTGTCAAAGGAGATGAGACAAAATAACATGGAAGGACAAAGCATAGATGCATGTTTTGAAATAGGACACTCCCACGAAAGAAATAGATCTAAGTACTCAAGTGGGAGATCTAATTCTAAGGGAATTTCTAAGTCTCCCTGAAAGTTTGTAAATGTATGCTGAAGATGTGGAAAAGAAGGGCACTACAAGAAGAAGTGTAGATCCAAAGTTGAGAAAAAGAAGGGATCTAGGGAATCTCCTTCTACAGAAGAAAATACCTCCAAGGAAGAAGGAGGGGATGTGTACTTGGATTATTCAAGTACACATGTAGATCAGGAGACATGGTTGGTTGAATCAGGAGAATCCTTTCATATGACTCCTCGTAGGGAGTGGTTCTGTGAATATGAAAGGTATGATGGAGGTAATGTTTTCCTAGGTCATAATCGGTAACTAGAATCATAGGACGAAGAAAATTCAAGTTTATGCTCATAGATGGAAGGATTAGAACACTACCTGGTGTTCTTCACATCCCAGGTTTGGCCAAAAATTTGATTTATGTAAGAAAAATTGACGATGTAGGGGTAAAAACAATATTTGAAAAGGAAACTTGCAGGATGGTTTGAGGAGAAATGGTGTTGCTGAAGGGAGTTCGATTTAGAACTCTGTATAAGATACAAGGAATCACTATTAGTGATAGGTGTAATAATTCCATTTTTCATGATATTGGATTTGAAGAAGAAAGAACTCCTACAATATCTAGAGAAAAGGTTATGATGTGGCATCAAATACTGGGGCATATTGGAGAGAAGCGTCTTTGACTACTACATGGTAAAGGTATGGTTGAAGGTATGTCTAACTGATCTTTGGATTTTGATTTATGTGAACATTGTGTATATGGGAAACAAAACCGGGTAAGATTCCCCTCTAGTGCAACGAGGGTAGAAATTTTTTTACAGCTAGTTTACAGTGATGTGTTTGAACTTGTGTCGGTTCCATCATTGAGAAAATATGTGTTCTATGTATAATTTATAGATGAATTCTCGAGGAATAATTGGATATATTTCCTCAGGAAGAAATCATAAGTCTTTGATAGGTTTAAGTATTTTAAGGATCTTGTTGAGAATCAAACAGAGAAAATAATTAAGGTGTTGAGGACATATAATGGAGGAGAGTTACRCAAGAATGAATTTGAAGAATTTTGTAAGGAGTGTGGTATATAAAGGTAAAATACTACTCCATATACACCTCATCAGAATGGAGTTACAAAAAGGATGAATAGGACGCTGATGGAAAAAGAAACCTTCATGCTCAGTGGTGTCGGGTTAGGGAAATAATTCTTGGCAGAGGCAGTGGGTATTGCATGTTACCTGGTCAACAGATCACCCTCATTAGCATTGGATGACAATAATCCACAATAGGTATGGACTAAGAAAACTTTTCTCACACATTTCAAGGTATTTGGTTGTGAGGCCTATGCTCATGATCCATAGGAAAACAAGAGTAAGCTAGATAAGAAGGCTGGAAAGTGTATCTTTATTGGGTATAAATATGGTCTCAAAGGTTAAAATATTTGGAACCCAAAAACTAATAAGGTTGTGTATAGATAAGATTTGGTATTTAGAGAAATGAAGGATGTTGTTAAACAAGAAGTCCTACCAAGTAAGGAAGAACTAGAGAAAATAGAATTTGATTTAAAGGATGATGAATAAAACTCTACAAAAGAACATGAATCAAATGAAGAAGATCCTCATACTCCAGTATTGAGGAGATCGGTTCGAGAAATAAGGCTACCGGAAAGGTATATACACCATATGATTTTCATTCAAATTTTTCTTTGTGTATTACTGATGATGATCCTAGAACTGTCAGGGAGGCAGTGGATTCAAAGGATGGAAAGCTCTGGAAAAAGGCCATGGATGAAGAAATGGCATCCTTGGATAAGAATGAGGCTTGGGATCTAGTGGATTTTTCTACTGGAAGAAATCCCATTGGAAACAAATGGGTATTTAAAAAGAAGTTGAATGCATAAGGCAAAGTGGAGAAATACAAAGATCGGTTAGTAGCAAAGGGTTATTCCCAGGTTGAGGGAATTGATTTTGTTGAGATTTTTTCTCCTATTGCCAAGTTAAATTCTATAATATTTATGTTATCTATTGTTCCTGCATTTGATTTTGAAGTAGAAAAGATGGATGTGAAGACAATATTCCTACATGGGGATCTGAAAGAAAAAATATATATGAAGTAGCCAGAAGACTTTGTTGTGAAGGGAAAGAAGGAGCTAGTATGCAAGCTGAAAAATTCCCTTTATGGTTTAAAACAATCACTAAGGATGTAGTATAAAAAATTTGATACTTATATTCTAGGACTTGGATTCATAAGAAGCAAAGAGGATCATTGTGTGTATTTTAAATTAATTGGTGATCATTTGATTTATTTGTTCTTGCATGTGGATGACATGTTGATGATATGAAACAACAAGGATATTATCTTGGATGTGAAAACTCAATTGTCCTCTAAATTTGACATGAAGGATCTCGATGTTTCAAATTTCATTTTGGGCATGGAAACTAAAAGAGATCGGAAAAAGAGGAAACTTTAGTTAAATAAGAGAAAATATGTCGAGACAATATTGCAAAGGTTTAATATGTGGGAATGTAAACTAGTGAAGGTCCCTATTCTTGTTGGTGTAAAGTTATCTATGGATCAGTGTCCCAAGACACAGGAAGAGGAGGAGGACATGTCTCATGTTCCATATGCAAGTGAAGTTGGCAGTTTGATGTATGCAATGGTATGTACTAGATCGTACATTGCACATGCAGTGGGAGTTTTGAGAAGGTATATGTCAAAACCAGAGAAGGAGCATTGGACAGTAGTAAAAAGGGTTTTCAGGTATTTGCGTGGCACTTCTAGCTATGGATTGTTCCATCAAGGAAGACTGGGATTAGAAAGAGTGTTGTACATACATGGCTATGTGGATGTAGAATGGGCTGGAGATATGGATCGTAGGAGATCTACAAGTGGGTATGTGTTTAACCTGTTTGGAGGAGCAATCAATTGGATGAGAAAAAGACAAGTTGTAGTGACACTTTCAACTATAGAAGCTAAATACATGTCAGCCACTCATGTAGGTAAGGAAGCAATATTGTTACAAATATTGTGTTCAAGTATTGGGTTGATACAGTGAGCTGTAAGAATAGATTGTGATAGTGAGAGTGCAATTTTTCTGGCGAAGAACCCGACTTATCATTCAAAGACAAAGCATATTGATATTCAATATCACTTTGTGAGAGATATGGTTGAAGAAAAGAAAGTGTTGCTGATGAAGGTGGACACTTTTAAGAATGTTGTAGGTTCATTAAAAAAATGTGTGAGCACCGAGAAATTCTCTTAGTGTAGAGGATCCATGGGCATTGCTTCCCTAGATTGTTGACTATGTAATATTGAAACCCCATGTATGCAAAGGAAACAACAAGTGGGAGAATGTTGGGTATGTGTTATATTCTTTGCACGATTAGATTCAACATTTTCTACGTTGCACCAGGCACATAGGGGGGTTTGAGGGGGCTTGTAGGGGTTCAGGGGAAACACCCTCGATTTTGTTTTTCCTCGGGAAACATGTCACAAATTGTGCCTCATTTTTCGTGTCACCTCGATATTCATGTCCATTGTTGGGAGGTTTTTCGTCACATGGAGTTTTTTGATGGTTTTCTATTTCCAATTAAGGAATTAGTGTTTTTGACTAATCCAGGTCACTGGGTTAGGGTTTTGGATGTCGTTGGCTCCTATATGTATATTGTATTGTAAACAATGTATCACCATGAATGGATATAGAATATGTTGTTTTTCTTGGTTTGAATTTACAGGGGAAAAATATCTGTGTAATGTGTGTATTTTCCAATATATCTTTTTTTTTCTTTTAATGAAAATTTGTTTTCAATAAAATATTGTACAAGGTTAAAATCTACAAAATACCTAATCGATTGGATCCCTGCTGATGGTGGGAAGATATATTGATGCACCCCTCTTCCCCTATTGTGGATTTCACTAAAAAAAAATGATTTATGGGTGTGATTCGACCTTTAACATTCATGAAATCAATTTTTGCATGTCATTCACCCCCTACTAGAGATGAAAATCAAACCCATGTCCATCCATTTTGCACTATTGTTATTTATAATAGTTAGAGGGAAGGGAGAAAAACATACAGAGCAAAGAGAATGTATTTTCCACAGTCTGGAGGAATTTGTTTTCCCCTTAGACGCCAAAAAATGTCAAGTAGTAGACGGAAACGAGAAAAAGGGATATGATTTTTTCCAGAATGAGGTATTTCATACTCAATTTATAGGTTTCTACATGTTTCCATTTCTTGTTTGAATTGCATTTTTTAGTTTTTTATTTCAAAATTATAAAAGAAGAAATTTCCTCTCTATATATAGGGTTTATATTTATATTTTTAAATTTAAAATAAGAAATTTATACTACATATATAGGGACATGACAACGAGAAAATGAAAGAGGAAATGGATTATATATTGGGGGTAGAAGTAGTGAAGAAACTAGAAAGTATGGACTTGTCCATGCTTGCCAAATATGTGGAAGAACGATCTACTAAAGGCACTGAAACAGTCCAACCAAAGAAACTCTGTCAAAAGGAATCGATTGATTCCCCATCAAATATTGAATTGTGCAAAAGATAAAGGAGAAAATCAATCACAATAACCTCTAAGAATGTGGAACAAGGAGTAGAGATGTCCAATGTACCCGCCATTCCCGAGTCACATATTTCTTCCACCACTAGTACATGTTATGCATCTTCCATTGGTACATATGAAACCAAGGTAGAATATGATGTTTTCTTCTGGAATATTAGAATTATAGATGTCAAGAAAGTGTTCATGTGTAGGTTGAAGGAATCATGCCTTCAACACTTCAAATATCATCTACATATTCCATTCTCGAAGATACCCATGCAACTTCAAAAAGAATTTATCCATGACATGGAGACTGAATTTGGGATAGGTTGGTCAATAAAGTAGATAAAAAACAAATGACTCAAAATTGCAAGATATCGCATTGCAACCAAACAAAAAAGATAAAATGAATTCCTCCCTAGATAAGGAACCAAAGAAGGACAATTGATGTAAGTGTGAAATTATGGAAAGAACTCGTGAAATAATATGATAGAGAATATGCATGGAGGAAGCCCGATGAGGAGAGCACACAAGTATTTGAATTTTCAACACAAGATTATTTCAAATTCATTAAACAATTTTAATATTTTACTGTTGGATAATTAATTTGAATTAGTGTATGTTTCAGGAAAAGGCCTCGAAGGCCAGTTTTACCAAATTTCATGCCACACGTCACAATGGCCAAACAAGTTTAGAATCCTTAATATGAAAATTTGTAAGTCCTCGGAATATCTAAAATGATATTTTTTATTAATTTTGTACAAAAAGGTAAATGATTAGATATTAATTACTTTAACTAGTCCATCTTCCATGTTTTGACAGGAACAAAAATATGGCCATTATCCATCACAACTAGAATTTGAGATAATACAATACAAAAAGTGGTCTAATTTTGTTATCTGGATGGAGATTAAGGTATCATTAGTTGAATTTCAATAACTTAGTTGGATATTGTTATGTTAATATGTCAATTTTCATTTCTTGTGTTGAGTTGTTTATTTACGTGTAGCTTGAGTTCTATTGTTCTCCCATTGGTCATAGCACCCTTATAAATCCCCAACCTTTCACTATGATCAAGTCCTTATAAATCAATATCCAATCATGGCTTTATCAAGTCCTTTTCAAAAAAACCTAGGCCAAAGGAGAGATGAAAGACCATGTAATACATAACCCATAGACAACAAACCATATATTTTTTGCAGCCTGAAAAAGCATAGTGAGTACCTCTAGAGTGAAAGGAAAGAGTATAGCGAGCCACCAATGACAAGACACGAGTATAGCGGGCCTCCAATAACAAGACATAAGCCATAGAGAACCTCCAATGATAAGACACAAGCCATAGGGAACCTCCAAGGACAATACAAAATTCATATTGAGCCTCGAAGGAAAATACACATTTCATAGCGAGTCTCCAATAGGCGTGTTACATAAAAAACCATAGAAGGAGCAAGAACAGATGTAGCGAAATTCCCTAGACAATTGCAGAGAGAAACCAAGTGCACAAGAGAAAGAAAAATATGTCACAATTGCTGAAGGAGCTCATATATATATATACACCCAAAATGACTCTTACATTACTTTACATTATGTCCAACTTTCACTTCACATAACCAACGTCTAGCATTAGTGGAGATTCTATTTAAGATTTTTCTTATTTCTTCAGCCACCTAGGCTTTCTTCTCTACATAAACTTTGGTATCATCAATATACATCCTTACTTCCCTATGTAAGACATCGAATTCTCTAATATTTTCATGCATCCTCACTTCCTCAAGAAATTATTCATATTTGACCTTCCAAGTACCTTTTTCTTCTTTCTCCAAGGCCACCTCATCTCATACCTCCACTAGCTTCTTCTCAGTCTTCTCTAGTGTTTTCCCTTTCTTTTTTAGATTTAACTTTCTCTTTTCTACCATATTTTATGTGTTGTCCCCCTATTGTGAGCTAACCCGATGCTTAGTTTCTAATATTCAACTTATTTGAGCAATTAATTTATCCTTATTTCCTTTTTTATACATTAGAAACCCCTATTTTAGTATTATTATGGCAGTGGGGTGGGTTGGAGTTCTCTATGCCCTGAGAAGATGATACCTAAAAACCCTAATATCCTCCTATGTTTTATCTAGTTTTTCATTTAAATATAAGGCATTGATCTTTGCAACTTCCAAAATTTTCCACCCTTACACTCAGGGACTTGATCTTGATATTGAGTGTAATGTGTTCACTATTCAAGAAGATAACGTCATCTACCAATTATTTCTTCTCCTCTAGGATTTTTTTAATCAATGGATTTGTTGATGCAAACTATGTGATCTTTAAATCCTTTATTTTCTCTTATTTTTCTTTGAGAAAAAAGAGATATCCTTCTACAACCTATGGGTCCTATCCTATGGTAATCAAATTTATCTCAATAATTCCTTTCTTAGTCTCTATATCCCTTACTCTATATGTGAAATATAAGTTGTCTATGCCTAGGGATTCATACCCTCGTTTGAAATTTGTGTTCTCAAGTGTGGCCTTGTAATATTTATCATAAATAATGTTGTTGGTGGTCTTAGACATTTTGATATTACCTAAGGTCGGTAGTTGGGAGGCCTGAACCTAATTTGGGAAACCTTGAAATCCTTAGGTCTCATCTCATAATAGGGAATCTAGGCTAAGGGCTCTAGGGTGGTCATGGTAAAAAAGGATGCTAATAACATCATAGCAAGGAAAAAGTATTGGTCTAGTAATTAGGTCAGAAGGATATAGTACAACTATAGAACTTTTTTGGCCCCTTTTCTCTCTTTCTCTTCTAGAGTCTTAGAATAATGGCATGGTCAATTACAATAAAAGTTTGTATAACATAGAAGAAATAGGAGGAGACATGACTATACACTTATGAGAAACCAACACCAGGTGTGCTAGGGACCCCACTAGGCACAACTAGGCACAACCATGGAGAGCAAGTTAGATGATTTTGAGATAGAGGAAGGGATAATAGTGGACAAAGTGGGAAGATGTACCTATTGGTTTTGGTTGGTTTCTCCTTGATGGGAAATTATTTGCTATTCCTTATGTTTTATTTTTAGGTATTTAGTTCTAACCTTTTTCACATTTGAGTTTTGACCATCTTGACCACCTTCCCTCTTTCTTTCTTTTTTGCATTCACCCTACTTCTCATCTACATTTCTTTCTCTAGTATCCATGGCCTCTACTGTTGAGATTTGGGTACCTTGGAAAGTGGTCCCCATGTTCTTATGAGTCTCTAAGCACAAAGGGGGAAGAGTATTACCCTTGTACTTTACTTTATGATTCTAATTTCACTTTGACTTAGGAGTTTTAAGTCAAAAGTGAAATATG
>SNQJ01S0079619.1:15522-46397 GCA_010110895.2 Picea sitchensis | reverse complement strand
GTTGTTGCACATGTTTTGTCATTAATGTCAAACTTGAAGCTCCACGGTGGTTCGCTAAGAGTTCCTTCGGAATTCGGGAATCAAAGAAAGGAGGAGCTCCAACCTTCGACATCACGATACATGAAATCGCGAAATGAAAAGTCCCGATGGGATCAGGACTGTTTGATAACGAAAGGTTGTGGGACCGTCGATCAGAGAAAAGTGGATATCGGGAAATCAAAATTCAAAGGAAGGAAACGCGATAGCATTCCAACTCGTGAAATGCCGAAATGAGAAAATCCAAAATGCCAAAATATGAAAGGCTAAAACGTCAAAACATGGAATGGCGAAATGCAAAACCACGACTTAATCTCCATTTCGAAGTTTCGGATACCAAGAGTTGGAGGTGTCAAATAAACTCACAACAAGAATGATGAAATCGCGAAATGCGAAACCACGACGTTTCGGAGTTTCGGATACCGAGAGTTGGAGGAGTCAAGAGTCAAGACTCTTCATCACAGGAGTCTCGAAGTTGTGAAATGAAAAATGCCGAAATCCCGAAACAGACACATCAACAAAGACTCCATTTCAGAGTTTCGTAGACCGGGAAATCAAAGATCAAAGGAACTTTAACCTTTGAAGTAGTGAACCCCGAAATGTTGAAACGCTAAAAGCTGAAATGCCGAAAGGGACTATTGTGAGTCTCGAAAACCCAAAAGGAAAAAACGCCGAAATTCTGTCAGCCGTTAGATTAAGAAAATAAGGGATCAGATTATGAAGTTTTGTGGACCATTGATAAAGATCCATTTTGGGGATCGCGACTTGGAGTGTCAAGAAACTTCATCATAGGAATGCCAAAATGCTGAAATGCGAAATGCGGAAATGCTGAAATGCGAAACACATTTTAGTTAAGCCCATGGTCATAGCTAATGGGCATATGGTTTAAGCACAAGTGTCTTGCCGAAGCGCTCGAGGGTTATTCTATGCTGAGACAAAACAAATGTATGATCATCGAATGGTGTTGGTTAAATATTTAAACTGATCATGTGGCTACTGTTCTTCTTGAGGCCTTAACCAATAATGATCACTGTAAGGTAGTTATTCAGTTATTGTAACTAAATCTTTGAAGCCTAAGGGTTTAATTGTACACGCTGATGATACAGGAAGATATATAAAGTGAATGTTGCAAGAAATGAAAAGAGAGGATTACGGGAGATATATAGCTCTGTAAAATTTGAGGAAAAGAAAATATAGAGGAGGGAAGACACATACATAGATTGATAAATCTAAGTGGTCTGGTCAAGAATGAATTGTGATATGAATATAAAAACAGAGAGGACTTGAATGCTTAATCTTTGACAGAGAAGATAAAGAGTTGGTTTGCAGGTTCTTAGTGATAGAGAATGATTTTAGGGTGGTAGGGAGGAGCAAGGGGAGACTGTAAAAGTCTCCTGTACAAGTTGGTGCTTGTACATCTGGGAGTTGTAGCTTCCATTCAGTAGGTGCTGAAGAAACAGAGGTAGCAGCCTCATCTGGATTGTAGCTCAAATAAAATAAGAATGTAAAGAGGAGTTGGAGCTTGCCTTTGATTCATAAGAAGAAGAGGTTTTTCCCTTTTGGGTTTCCTCATCAAAAATCACTGTCACTGTTTCATTTATGTGATTGTATATTTATTGGTTAAATGTATAACTACAAGTTAAATGTTAAAGGCATGATTTATTGATTAATAAGTAATCTTCTTATAAAATGAAAGAAATTTTATACAACGGATTCACCCCCCCCCCCCTCTCAGTTGACTTCTCATGTTCAACAAAAACAAGTAGAAGAAATGGAATTCTCTTCGTTAGAGGCAACCTATCGCTCCTTCTCTGAGATTGTATTAAACTATGGGTGTTTCAATGAGCTTAAGACTTATGTTTTCTAACAAATGAAATGTATTCATGATATAAAATAATATAAACTTGTCATTTCAGTAAGGACTTCTGACTTATTTCTCCTCTCATTTGTCCTAGTAAGTGAAATCATACTCCAGAGTTTTAATATATCCTTCTATTATTATCATTTGCACTCTAAATTAGTCCTGTACTTTGCACTTATTTTAGAAACTTGGAATTTTTTCAATCTTTTATGAAATCTGTGCTTGAAATGATTTATGGAACTGCCTTATACCTCATATATATATTCAAAAATATATCTTCCTTCCAATTTTTGAATTTTAAAATATTTTCTTTTCCTTATGCATTCAAAATTACAAAATATTTTCTTCTTTCTTGTAGTCATTCCATAGAGTTTTTAAGAACAAATTCCATTGAATGATTTAAGTAAGTCTTTCATAAATCTCTTCTCTTGAAACGTTTTAGGTTTACAACCATAATTTTTTTCAAAAGGTATGAAATTTCCACTGTTTGTAATTCTTGTCAAGAACAAAGCTTAACCTTATAGTCCTCTTTTTAGACTTAAAGCATAGCTTCACCTTATTACTTCCTTTTTTTCCTAGGTTTTTGATAAAAACTATAAGGCTTCTTAGTAAGTGTAAATGATAGATGAAATGATATAAAGTGGATAGGGATAAAATAAAAAAGATGTATAGTAGATAGAGATGAGATATGTGAATTTTTTTGAGTTTATGTTTTGAGGGGTTTATGTAAAAAAGTAAGATGTCTTGATCATTTAAACTTGTTCTTACTTCTCCTCTATGTGATTCTCTTTCATCATTATCTTCTTTTTCTTTTCTTTCTCTTTCTTGATTTCTTCTTCTTTCCAATTCTCTCTTTTGTTCCTGTTTTTCTCTTCTCTCGTATTCTTGTCTTTCTTCTTCTGACATTTTAAGTAAGGTTTATTCAACCAAATTAGATTCCCCTTATGATATTTCACTAAGAATCTAGGGTTGTTTGTATTCAAATTTTTCTAGTTCTTCGAGGATAGGTTCAACAATTGGTTTCCTTGTTTCTTTTTGTTTGTGTTTTCCTACAGAAGATGTTTCTACTTGTATTTGTTCCTTCTTTGATTGATGAATCAAAAACATTTTCCTATAGAGGATAGAGGACTATATATTTTCGAGAAACCAACACCAGGTGTGCTAGGGACCCCACTAGGAACAACCATGGAGATAAAGTTAGATGATTTTGAGAGAGAGGGAGGGTGAATAGTGGACAAAGTGGGAATATGTACCTATTGTTTTGGGTTGGTTTCTCCTTGATGGGAAATTATCTTCTACTCCTTATGTTTTAGTTATAGGTATTCAGTTCTAACCTTTTTCACATTTGTGTTTTGGACACCATGACCACCTTCCCTCTTTATTTCTCTTTTGTATTCATCCTACTTCTCATCCACATTTATTTATCTAGTATCCATGGCCTTTGCTTCTTCAGATTTATGCTCTATTTTAGGCCTTCTCTTTTCTTCTTCTTCCTTCATCTCAACCTCTACTTTCCTCTTTTTTTCTTCCTCTGTAAGTTAGTTTTTTCTTCTACAACCTTTTTATCCTCTTATTCTATTTTTTTCTTTTCTTCTTCTTCAACGACTTTATTATCTGCTTGTTCTACTACATCTTTCCATTTTTTCTTCCTATGTAGCTTTTGTATATGCTTCCTCTATTGTATTCATCATTGCATCTTCTTCCTCTATAGTTTTCTAGTTTTCATCTTCTTCTTCTTTTAATTTAACTTCCACCTCTTCATTTATCTTCATTTCTTCCTCTATAGATTTCTTTATTCCTCAGTTTGATGAGGAGGGGCATTGCCAGTGTCCAATGGTATTGATCCTTTTTTCCCTTCATATTGCTCCTAATGGGGTTGGCATGGCTTGATAATACCAAGGACTAGAGTCCTCTAACTCAAATACCCTATCATATTCTCACATTCACCCTTCTTATTTGTTGGTGGGGTAAACATAGAATGTAGCTCTCCATTTTTAGCAAGTGGTGTATTTTGAGTGGATATCATCCCTATGCCCTTATGTATTTTCTCAATAATTGGTAGCTCATATGGGCCTTGTTCATATTTTCCCATATCTTTGATGTTCTTGAAACCCATGAAATACCTATTGTTAGGTTTAGATTTCTCATTGGAAAAGTACTTATGCTACTAAAATTTGAGGTGCTTCCCCCTCTCCTCCTGTCTAGGTAAATCATGTCTTAGAAAAATCATAGTCATCCTCATCATTATTGTTAAGAAAATAGTGGGGAATGGTAAAAGTAAAACTTTAAGTTGTGTCAATAAAGGATTAAGTCCCAACCATTGATCTAGTGAAATATCTAATGGTTGGGATATTCTATGAATAGAGGGACCACACAAACCCTAATATAAGGAAAATAAAAGGGTAAGTTACCAAGAATAGAAGATAATTTGAGCTTGAGAGAAGGCATTGGGTCATAGACAAGACTGTGAATAGACTAGCCAGTGCAGCCCTCGACAACCCGGACCTGGTATGAGAGTCTAGTGGATGCCCATCCAAACAATTTAGCACAAAGATATAGAGAAAGCAGGGTCAGTGTCACTCAGATACATTCCAAGACTGTAAATAACAACAATCAAGAGCCATATCAGGTAGAAGAAGAGAGACCTTATCCGTACCAGTCCATATGAGCTACAAGAGTACATATTTATGTCGTGTATGATAGGGATGTAAGAAGTTTGCAATTGTTTTGTATTATTCTAGTGAAATAAATAAAACTTTTCTTATCTCTCTCATTTTTGTTATGAATCAAGCAACTATTATGTTCCATAATAAATGTGTATATTTTCCCCTTCTAATTTTTACATGGTATCAGAGCACAAGCTAAATGGAACAACTCTCATCAAACTAAATGGTAGAGGAAGTGTGTACGACCTATATTTCATCCACCCAAACCAGTGAGGTTTGATATATAGGCATTAGATCATCCAGTCATATGACTGGCAACAATCACTACTTTAAATGCCTAAGCGAAAAGGAATTTGGGTTCGAGATCTTACTTGGTGATGACTGCGCTTATCATTCAAAAGGATTTAGAACTGTAAGTTTTGAGAGGGACTCTGGAAAGCCTCTCCACCTATCACGTGTCCTCTATGTTCCTGGACTGAATAAGAATACAATATCAATTTCATCCCTAGAATACAAGGGTTATGAGTTCTCCTTCAAGGATCAAAGGGCCTACATCAATCCTAGAGGGTTGAGTAAGGGATCTGAACAAGTCATTGGAATAAGAAAGGACCAACTGTATAAATTGCAGTTTGACTCTCACTATGCTCTAGCAAGCAACAACAACACTAGAGAGTGTGAACTATGGCACAGGTGTGTAGCACACATGGGACATGGTTCTCTTATCATTCTAGGTAATATTGTGACAAGGATGCCTTCATTCACTACACAACACCATGAAGTGTGTAAATGGTGTGTTCTAGGAAAGTATGCAAGGGAACCTTTCCCCAAGAGTGATTCAAGGTCCAATGGAATTCTGGACCTAATTCACACTGATTTTTGTGGTCTGATGTCCTCATTATCCATAGGAGGGAATTTCAAATACTACATCACATTCATGGATGACTTCTCTAGAAAGAACTGTATTTACTTCTTGACAGGAAAAACCTTAGAAGAGGTACTCAAGAACTTTCAAGAATTCAAATCCTTTGTTGAAAATCAAACATGAAATAGGATAAGAGTCCTCAGGTATGATAATGGGGGGGAATACACTTCACATTCCTTCAATAGGTTTTGTGTTGAGGATGGAATCAAAAGATAATTGACAGTTCCTTATACCCCTCAAGTGAATGGGGTCTCAATGACTCTCAGAGAGAAATAATAGAGATATTATTGGTGCAACAAAAGCAATGTTGCATGATCATAATCTTCCTAAGTTTCTCTAGGAAGAGGTTTGCAACAATTTAGTTTATCTTCAAAACATAAGTCCTCACAACGTACTAGGAAATATGACTCTGAATGAAGTGTTTAATAGAAGGAAACCATGGATAATTTTAAGGATGGAAGTTTATTTTGAAATGTAGAAACCTTGGCCAATCTTACTGGTCCTTTATATGTCAACTATAATTGTTTGGCAATATTTTTGTTAAAATATTCAAATTTCTAAGGATTTTATATAGTTTTTATAAAATTTTGGCGATTTTTAAGGTAAAATAATTTTGTCCTATAGAATTTGGGAGAACAATTTTTAGAATGGCAAATATTTTTTTGGGAAAAAATATGAAATTATCCCATGGGTGAAAATTGTCCCCTAAAATTTTCCCTGAAGGAAACTAGAAATTAGTGATCTTTGGATCTTTGGGTGCCTACTTCCATATACCTACTGAGAAAAGGACTAAGCTCAATCCTACAACCGAGAAGGGATTTTGGTTGGATACAATGAGACCTCCAAATCCTACACAATATACATTCCCTCCACCACAAAAATTTTCCTATGCAGAGATGTAAAGTTTGAAGAAGAAAGAGCCTTCCAAAATTCATATCAAGACAAGGACATCTTGGAAACTGAAGGCCCCGATCAAGAGGAGAAGCTTTCATTATAAGAGGCAGATAGTCCCAAAGTGGAACAAAAAGAGAAATAACAACCGACTATCTCTAGGAAAAGGAAACCAAAATGGGTCGAGCAACTACTAAAGGAAGAAAACGAACAAATAGAGTCACCAAAATTTTTAGTCAGAACAAGTGTACCTCTTCAGAGGTATTCATGGTATGCTTCCCTCATGAGTAATATGATCGAATCAGAACTAACCTTCTTTGAATAAGCTATTGAAAAAAATCCCTATATGAATTCCGTGGTGGAAGAATATGCCTCCATAATAAAGAATTATGTGTGGGAAATTGTACCCAAACCCCTGAACAAATATGTAGTCAGCTCTAAGTGGATAAAAAAAATAAAACATGTAGTGGATGGAAGAATTGACAAACACAGGGCCATATTTGTTGCTCATGGATTCTCTTAGAAGGAGGGAGTGGAATATGAAGAGACTTTCACCCCAATAGCCCAATACACCTCCATTCATACAGTCATCTCTATTTCCACTCAGATGGGGTGGAGAATACATCAAATGGACATTAAGGCTGCATTTATCAATGGGAACATTGAAGAGAAGGTATATATGAAACAACCAAGGGGTTTTTAAGTTCACGACAAAGAGAGTCATGTCTATCATCTAAATAAGGCCATGTATGGCATCAAATAGGAACCCAAAGCTTGGTACTCTAGAATTGATAGCTACTTACAAAGTATTGGATTTATCAAGAGTGATGTCAACCCAAATCTATACCTCCTTATAAAAGGAGAGGACATCCTCATTCTTGTACTATATGTGGACAATCTCTTTCTAACATGGGCATAAAGTCTAATAGCATCCTGCAAGCAATATCTGGCCAAGGAGTTTGAGACGAAGGACCTAGGCCTAATGCACTGCTTTCTTGGGCTTTATATCTAGCAACAAGAGGGTGAGACTTTCCTGGGTCAAGGAAAGTATACAATTGGGATCCTCAAAATATTTGGGATGGAGGATTGTAAACCCATGACCAGTCCCATGATTACTAATATCAAGAAATTAAATTCATCCAAGTCATATAAGGTGAATCCTACCACATATAGATAATTAATTGGATGCTTCATGTATTTGGATAATACTAGGCCTGATATATGTTTTGTTGTCAACACTCTCAGTCAACATATGGTTGATCCAAGAAAAACACATTGGGTTGCAGCAAAACACATCTTGAGGTATCTGAAGGGAACAATAGAATTTTTCCTTCAATACTTACAGGGAGACCAAGTCAATCCGGTGGATTATTCTGATTCATATTAGGTTGGAAATATAGTTGACAAGAAGAGCACCTATGGTTGTTTCTTTAGCCTAGTTTCA
Source organism: Picea sitchensis (assembly GCA_010110895.2). Lineage (NCBI taxonomy): Eukaryota > Viridiplantae > Streptophyta > Pinopsida > Pinales > Pinaceae > Picea > Picea sitchensis. The sequence goes on along the minus strand of SNQJ01S0079619.1, from coordinate 38,577 downwards.
AGCATGATATCATGGTACAACAAAAAAAATAAAATTAGTTGCACTCAGTTCAACAGAAGCCGAGTACATGGAAACCAACTAGGAAAGTTGAGAATCCATTTGGCTTCGAAAGATTATTTTGGATCTTTTTAACACAAACTTGGATCCCACCACAATATTCTATGATAATCAAAGTTGTATCAAGTTATCTAAAAATCCAGTCTTCCAAGATAGAGCTAATAACATTTGAATTAGATATCATTTCATTAGGGACAAAGTACAAAAATGGGTAGTAAAACTTCAATATGTCCCCACCAATGAACAAGTTGCAGACATCTTAACCAAAGGACTGCCAAAGGGAAATTTTGAATATTTTTGATAAAAATTGGGTGTTGTATAAAACCCATTCCTCACTAAGAGGGAGTGTTAAGAAAATAGTGAGGAATGGTAAAACTAAAACTTTAAGTTTTATTAATAAAGGATTAAGTCCCGGCCATTGATCTACTGAAATATATAATGGCTAGGATCTTCTATGAATAGAGGGCCCACACAAACCCTAATCTAAGGAAAAGAAAAGAGTAAGTTACCAAGAGTAGAAGAGAAGTTGAGAATGACAGGAGGTGTTGGGGCATACACAAGATTGTGAGCAGACTAGCCAGTGAGGGCCTGGGCAACCCACACCTAGTATGAGAGTCTCATGGCTTCCCATTCAAACAATTTATCAGAAAGATATAGACCAATTAGGTTCACTTTCAATTAGAGACATTCCAAGAATATAAGGAACAACAAGTAAGAGCCATATCGGGTAGAAGAAGAGAGACCCGATCTATACCAGTTCGTATGAGGTACAAGAGCACGTCTTTATGTTGTGTATGACAGGGTTGTAAGAAGTTTGCAATTTTTTTGTATTCTTCTTATGAAATAAATAAAACCTTTCTTATCTCTCTCATTTCTGTTATGAATCAAGAAATTGTGATGTTCCATCATAAATGTGTATATTTTCCCCTTCTAGTTTTTACAATTATCATGTACCTCATATTGATTTGAACCCCCTTCTCCTCCTCTAAAAGGAGGCCTATTTCCAATTACACGAAAAGAGTACATGGAAAGTTAAATATAAATTCAAACATTGTTCCTAAAAAAGTAATGACCAAGCAAGACATTTAGTTTCTTTTGTAAGTATCTCAAATGCCTAGGAGTAATCAAAACATTTCTAGAGCTATGGAAAGGAGACAAGAAGTGCCAATATGACAACCAACCTTATATAAAATGTTTTAAGTAATTTTAAAAAACATCTTGTAGTTTACTAATCTCACTCAGTTTAGTAGCATTAAAGGGACATGAGGCATTTTAGGCCTCTATCCATTATCAGAGCTATGGAAAGAAGACAAGAAGTGCCAATATGACAACCAACCTTATATAAAAATATTTAAGTAATTTTAACAAACATATTTTAGTTTACTAATATCACTCAGTTTAGTAGAATTAAAAGGACACGAGGAATTTTAGACCTCTATCTATCATCATACAAAAAAATGGGCATAGTTGAAGCTAAAACATGTTAGAGAAATACAATTCAAAATTCTTAAGTATTCTTACTAAACACAATAAATTAAATTACTGAAATGAGCTACAATGATGCTTTAAAAAGGTAACAACAACTATTCTAGTATGGCCATAACATTATGATCTAATAGTTGTATGACTTGATCATTATTTCCTACAAATTAAAGAGATATATGAGAAAGAAATGTAGAAGAAGAAACATACCAGCATTCAGAGAAATGCACCATGAATAAAATGGTGTACAAGCTTGCCAATGGGGGCTCTCCAATGCTTTTCTTATACCCTTTAAAGTAATATAAGCTATAAGAACTTTTCTAACAACATGAACTAATAAATGAAATCATTCAAAACATTTTCACAGGTTTAATATGAAAGGTCTAAGTCTGAAATTTTATAAATGAAAAATAGAGATATGTCTTTCCATCCATATCTTGGGGTATTTATACAAAACATGTGTAACCAAAAATACTAGAATTACTCCCAATATCCATTATTTACTTTAGGAGGGTTGAATCCATCCTCATGATCCACAAAATTAGAGGAAATCCCAAGAAATCCCAAATTTTCCCTATTTTTTGCCAAAAACAAGGGATTTTCCAACATAAGTGGTTGAGTTTGACTAGCGTTAACTTCACACAGGTGGAGACTCTTTCTGGAAGAGAATAGGTATTTGTCCATCCATGTACATCAAGGATCATGCCACATTTCTCAGAATTTTCCCAAATATCTTGAAAGTATATGAACCACAGAGGTATTGCCGGAAGTTACAACTTTGTGTAATTCCTATTAAAATTTTATCTTTAATGCCTAATTTTTGTCTAAATTTTAGAAAATAAAAGAAATGACAAAATCAACTTAATTTACAAATTTATATGTAAAAATGGTGATGGAATGAAGAACGAGAATGTTTTAAATATGGAAATATAAGGAAAAGTAAGGCTAAAAAGTTAATCTCATTGGCCTTCAATTGAGTAGAAGCATGGCAAGGGAAGACAAGGCATGGAAAGGCAAGGCAAGGCATGGCATGTCAAGTCAAGGCATGGCATGTCAAGGCAAGGCAGGGAATTGCATGTCAAGGAAAAACATGGAAAGGAAAGGAAAGGCATGCCATGTCAAGGAAAGGCAAGGCATGTTGATCCGTGATCTTTTCATTGTGACTTATAAAGAATTGCATTAAATGGGAATAAATTAAAGTGCACCATGAAAGAAGGGAAAAATAAAAGATGAAGAGACATAAGCATTCGATCTGAACACAAAAACTTGATAATGGATTTGTAAGTTTTAAACCTGTGAAGTAAATTAATGCATATAGATTCTTAAGCAATACAGAAATTAATCAATGGCTCATACACAGAGTACACATAGATTTTATACTGGAAACCCTTAACCGGGAAAACCTTTCTTATTTTCATTATATCGAATTTCACCATTCACTATACAATATATACAATGTTTTTAGGTATTCCATAGATACCAAAACCCTAATCCCTTAATCTGGGATTAATTTACAAATCCACTAAAAATAGCAAAATCTGCTAAAAATAGCAAAAAATTGCCCAAAAAATAATTTTGGGTCACTGCCCCGAATGCTGTGCATAGCCAGGGGGGGGCATACCTGCCCCCCACTAGGAGCCCCCTAGGAAAGTGCCCAACACACATGAAAAATCTCTAGGTGGAGGGATCGTCACAACATTCTTCCACTTGTTGTTTTCTTTGCATCCAGGGGTCCAGGGGATTATATAGTCAACAATCCAAGGAAACAATGCCCATTGTTACTCTACACCAGGAGAACTTTTCTGTGCTCACAAAATTTGTCAATGAATCTGCAACATACTTCAAAGTGACAACCTTTTCCAGTAACATCTTCTTTTCCTCAACCATGTCTTTCACAAAGTGATACTGAACATCAATATGCTTTGTCTTCGAATGATAAGATGGGTTCTTTGCCAGGAATATTGCACTCTGACTGTCACACTCTAATCTCACTACTTGTTGTACCAACCCAATACTTGAACATAATCTTTGTAACCATACTGCTTCCTTGCTTGCATGAGTGGCTGCCATGCATTCAGCTTCTGTAGTTGAGAATGCCACTACAACCTATATTTTGCTCATCCAACTGATTGCTCCTCCAAATAGGTTAAACACATACCCACTTGTAGATCTTCTGCAATCTAGATCTCCAGCCCAGTCTGCATCAACACAGCCATGTATGTCCACCACTCTATCTAATCCTGATCTTCCTTGGTAGCACAATCCATAACTGGTTGTGACACGAAGATACCTGAAGACCCTATTTACTATTGTCCAATGCTCCTTCTCTGGTTTTGACATATACCTGCTTAAAACTCCCACTGCATGTGCAATGTCCAGTCTAGTACAAACCATTGCATACATCAAACTGCCAACTGGACTGGCATATGGAACATGGGACATGTCCTCTTCTTCTTCCTGTGTCTTGGGACACTGATTTGTAGATAACTTTACACCTATAGGAATAGGAACCTTGACTGGTCTACTTCCATGCATATTAAATCTCTACAATATCGTCTCCACATATTTTCTTTGATTCAACCAGAGTTTCCTGTTTGCATGATCTCTTTTAATCTCCATTCCCAAAATGAAGTTAGTAGCACTGAGATCCTTCATGTCAAATTTGGAGGATAGCTGCGATTTCACCTCCTTGATAACATCCATGTTATTTCCTACCAACAACATGTCATCAACATATACAACACTGCAGAGTGGAATTACCAACTGTTGGAATATACGATTGATCATTCACTTCTTACAAATCCCAATCCAAGGATGTATGTGTCAAACTTTTGGTACCACATCCTAGGTGATTATACAGGGCCGTATGGTGACTTCTTTAACACAAACTATCTCTTTCTTTCCTTCACTACAAAGCCTTCCGGCTGCTTCGTAGCAGATTTCTTCTTCCGGATCCCCATATAGCCAAGAGATGTTGTCTTCATCCATTTTTTCCACTTCGAGATCAAAAGCGACAGCAATAGATAAAATAAATCCTTAGAAGTTAACTTAGTAACTCGGGAAAAAATCTCACCAAAGTCAATTCCTCACAGGAATAACCTTTTTTCTACTATCTGAGATTTGTATTTCTACACTTTACCTTATGCATTAAAATTCTTCTTGGGCAATATATTTGCTACCAACGGGTGCACCTTCCATCACGGAAGCTCAACTATATCCCATACCTCATTTCTTATCCAAGACATCCATTTCTTCTTGTCTAGCAGCCTTCTTCGAGTTTACTATCTATACGGGTGCTTGCTTCCACAGCCAGTTAAGGATCATCATCGATGTATATAAGAAAAATTGGAATGTCAGATTGGACTATACCTTTACAGTTGCATCCTATCTCTCCTTTTTGATCTCTGTCTTGGGGTATGATGTTCTTCTTCTTCTTCTTCTTCTTCACTCTACTTCCTCTTCTTCATATGATTTAGATTTTGCATCATCCAACTCAAGCTCTATTTTCTTAGGTTCATCTTGCATTGGTGGGAATTCTTATTTGGACATCTTTTACCTCTCGAAAACAACAACCATTGTAAATAGTTTTCTTGGTTTAAGGTTCCAAAGCTTATAACCTTTCACACACCATCTTTATAACCAATAAAGATACACTTTTATTTTATTATCCAACTTTCTCTATTTTCCTTTGGAACGTGTAAACATCTGAGTGAGGAAAGCCAAACACTCTAAGATGTGAAGAGAGGGTTTGTTCCTGGGCCTTCATGTACCCCATGTGGGTTTTATCATCAGCTAATGAAGGTGATGTTAGGTAACATGTTGTATCCCACTTTGCCCTCCCTGAATTCTTGTCCTAACCCGACACTTGAGTGGGCATGCTCCTTGATTTTTCCATCAATGTTATGTTCATCCTTTCTTCCAACTCCATTCTGGCGAGGTGTATGGAGTAGTCTTACGCCTTGCTATACCACACTTCTTCAAAATTATTTGAATTCATTTCCACAAGATTCTCCACCATTATCTCTTCTCAATGCCTTTATTTTCTTCTGCTGAATGGGATTTTTCTACCTTAGCCTTAAACTCTTTAATTTTTTCAAATACCTCATATTTCTTTCTGAAAATAAATCCATGTGTTCCTTGAAAAATCTGTGTATAATGAGAACATAATACCTGCAATTTACCTAGGGATGGAGAGCAGGGCTTGGTCCAAGCATCGCGTGTATCAACTCTAGATCCCACTTTATGTAGCACCAGGTGGGAATATTACTCGATTTTGTTACCATATATGCAATTTTCAAAATCCAAATCCGGTGCAATTAGGCGTACCTTCAATACATACCTTTCTGGTGTAGTCCCCATGACCGCCTCAATATGCGAGTCTTTGATGCCACAACGCAGTCTTCTTTTCACGGGATAAAGTATTGGTCTTCTCTCCTTCATTTTCTACTCAAGGACAACATAACTATTACACCATTAGTATAAGTTCTTCCCAAAAAACTTGTATAGAGTTCCAATACTAACTCCCTTCAGTGACACCATTGCTCCTCGAATCATATTGCAAGTTCTCTTTTCAAATATAGTTTTCACTCCTACATCACCCAACTTGCTTATGGATGTGGGCTCTTGGCTGGATTTTGGAATGTCATTGAGAGTTCTAATCCTTCCATTGTTTAGAAGAAACTTAACCCTTCCGTCCCAAGATTTTGTTGTCGAGGTCTCATCTCCTTGGAATACATCACCACCATCATATTTTTCATATTAGAACCACTCCTGTGAGGAGTCATATGGTATGTACACACAGTCGATCAACAATACATCATGGTCTACATGTGTACTTGTAGATGCTAGGTAAACATCACCTCCTTCTTTGGTGGAGGTTTTCGCCTCTGGAAGGGGTACTATCGGATCCCTTTGGTTTTCAACCTTCTTAGACTTGATATTATTTCTTATAATGCCCTATTTTACCACACTTCAACATTTCCTCAAATATTTTCCAGGAGACTTAGATCTACTTGTATATTTAGATCTCCACCTTGAAGGTTTACCAGGGTTCTTGTCTTAGGTATTCCCTCTTACAAATCAAAGCGTATGTGTTGTGACCATCCATGCTTTTCGCTATATCTTGGAGATAACAAGGATGCAACTACATCCTCATGCTTCAATGTAGATTGAGTGGCGTACCTATTGCTACAACTAGATTATCCCAAAGAGTGCGGAAAAGAGCATAACAAAGTAATACTTATCTTCTTCGCAATCGTAATATTAGCGAGCGAGTTGAATTACCAGATTATTCAAGGAATTTAGATGTTCTGTCAAAAAAAATATCCATCTTCCATCCTAAGATGATACAACTTTTCTTTCAAAGAAACAACTTGTTTACCAAGGACTTTGATTGATACAAATTCCTAACTTATCCCATAGTTCCTTGGATTTAGATTCTCTTGAGACATTCAACAGCACCGAATCTGCCAAGCATAGTTGAATAGTACTCCTTACTCTTATGTCCAACTTGTCCCAATGTTCCTTTGACATACCAGTAGATGGTGTACTAATAGTTTGTGTACTAGTAGGTTATGTATTTACCCGATGCGGCTATGTGTGCTTCGTGGGCGATTAATGCCAATAGGTTATTACTAGGATCACAATGATCCATTGTTCTTTGTCTACAAGAAGGTCCTCATCTTGAGCTTCCATGAAACAAGTTTTTACCGTTGAATTCTCTATCTTGATTCTAGATAGACTCGCCTTTCCTCTTACTTTACTCGAATCTCCTTTGCAAAATCTCCCACTAAACCCGGGTTTATCACGGACCCAAGATAAACTTGATCTATCAAGACCGAGCCAAACCCTCAACAACAAAGGCGATCCTCTGAAGCCAAAGCAATCTTCGATACCACATGTAAGTTTTAAACACGTGAAGTAAAAGCAATTCCTTATAGATTCTTAAGCAATACATAAATTAATCAATGGCTCATACAGAGATTTTATACGGAAAATCTCAACCAAAGAAAACCTTTCTTATTTTCATTATGCTCGAATTCACCATTCACCATACAATATACAATGTTTTTAATTATTCCATAGATACCAAAACCACTTCCAACCAATCACAGTTAATTTTACAAATCCGCTAAAATGAAACAGCCCAAAACAAAATTTGGAAACTTGAGCTTACATTACATTGCTGAATGATGCCTTGCGTGGCGAGTCACGCCCACAGGACTGACCCCTAGGAAGAACCCATGGCACAACGAGCTCTGGAAGGGATAAATTCGGTCTTGTTGTCATATCGATGCGCCCGCATGCAAAGGAGCTATAACACATACCAGCGGATTTTCTCCACGGTGGACTGTCTGTGAGTCCTCTCTCTCTCTCAAATGGGTAGGCTCTTTCTTTAACTCAACAAAATAATTTGGAAAATACATAGGTATACCTCATTATGAAATCAAGCTATAGAAATAATGCTCGGATCAAAATGGACAACACCATTGAATTTGTGGCATCAGATCACCCAAAAATGACTGTCTCCACACCTCAATCCGATACATGCTCCAGGGAAGAAATTTTGTCTTGGTTTTGTGCCCTCTGAAACCACAATAATCATTGTACCTCACCTTGAAAATTGTTCCCAAAGTACTGCGGTCCACTCTCGCTTGTAATTTTGGAAGGATACATGTTTTAGAAATAATAAAAGTAGGTGACCTCAAAACATGTAGTACTGTCAGCCTGAGTAGTTGAGGCCCGAGGAAGTGCTAAGGCATATTAGGCTCGGTAGAGGTTAAAGGGGTCAAACCAAAATCTCGATTTTTGTTCATTTATGGTTATGGTATGTTTCTCCAGTATTGTATAGCTATAGTTGGCGTGGTCCATGATTTGGCCGGACCGCCAACTATTGTTCAAATTGGATTCCTGAGTTGTCGCAATGCATTTCCCTCTTGGCGATGGGAAGCCCCGATTGGACCACCGCCGCGCCCTTCTAATTCATCACACCGCGTCATGTTCCGCGTCGGTGGTATACTCTGGGGCGGCGTAGATCTGATTGGTTACGGATCCGGTTCAAAAAGCCGATAAGCCGCGTGGTAGCCTGCTACGCTTCCACATCATCATGTTGATGTTAGCATGCCACATGTCACTTACCTACTCCTACCACGTGCATTGTACAGATGATGACATCATCAATACAGATGCTAACATCAGGAGTACAGATGTTGACTCATCCCATCTTGACTGGGCTAGGTTGACCAAAAAAAATTGACCGCAAATATCTTTCGATATGTAACTCTGTTTGACAAGTCATTTGCACCGCTAGAAGAAGGATTACTGCTTAGCGCTCTTAAGTGATCATGCCATTTTCACAAAGTTTTGGGAACTTTGCTAGAAGGATTGCAACGCGCTCTTCGTGATCATGCCATTTTCACAAAGTTTTGGGAACTTTGAATTTTTTCCCTTTATTTGTCTGTTGGAGCAATTCTGAGTGTTCTAAGTTGCCTATGTGAGTTCTAAGTTGTTCTTAGCCTTCTCGGGATCCTTTTTGGATCACACCTTCCCACTGGGACATTTTTGGACCACCAAAATCTTCCATCAATCAAAAGGTAAGTGAGGGAAGAGTCCCCTCACTTTGTCCTTCTCGATCCACTTTTCCTTTATTGGATGTGTGCCTTTTAAGCCTACTTTAAGATAATCAAGATCACACCTGCGTGAATTTCTCATCCTCCTATCCAGGATGATATCTTCCTACAACTCATCCAAGTACTCAGGTGAAAATTCATCCACTAAAGGTATTGAAAATTCCTCATCTTGTTCCATGATCATGGGAGGCTTAAAAAGTTTCAAGTTCTCAACGTTCACAACTGAGTAAATATGCATGTAAGGTGGAAAATCCGGATGAAAAGTATTGGTACCACTTTTCTCCAAGATAGTGAAGGGTCCATAACGAATGGGCTTGAGTTTATTGCCTTCACCCTTCAATATCTCCTTGCTAATGTGAAGCCATACCCAGTCTCCAACCTGGAACTGATGATCAACCTTGTGCTTTTCATGCTGAGATTTATACTGTTCTTGACTTCTCTCTAACTATTTCCTAACTGCCTGGTGCATCTGCTGGATATTTTGGATGAACTTGTGGGCTTTGTCCTTTGTTCGTTCTTCATTCACATCGACATCTCTACCATACATCAAGTCCAAAGGAACATTTGGCAGGTACCCAAAACATTTCTCAAAAGGTGAACTCTGAGTGGATGAATGTTAAGATCGGTTGTATGCATGATGTATATAGGGTATTTGTTCATCCCATAACTTGGGATGATTGCTATAGTATCCTTGAAGAAAAAGTATCATTGTTCAATTTACCACCTCTGTTTGTTCGTCATTTTGTGGATGGAAAGAAATGTTCCTCTTCAATTTGGTGTCCATCATCCTCCACAAGCTAGTCCAAAATTCTCCAAGGAATCAATTATCTTTATCCGAGATAATGGATATGGGTAATCCAAAGTGAACCCAAACATATCGAAAGAATATTTTAGTAGTATACTCAACAATGATCTTCTTTTTACATGGCATAAAGATACACATCTTGTTGAACCTATCCACTACAACATACAAATAATCATGGCCCCCTTTGGTCATTGGTAAACTCCCTTCAAAATCCATGGAGACACTTTCCCATGGATGGGATGGAATAGGAAGTGGTGAGTATAGCCTCTATTTTCTATTAGTGGGCTTACAAGTAGATCACATCACACACCCCTTTACATATTTAGTTACAATTACTTTCATTTGAGCCCAGTAACAAAACCTATGAAAATGAGCCATAGTTTTTCCTACCCCAAAATGCCCAGACACAAGAGAAGTGTGAGCTTCTCATATTACATGGACTTGTTCATTTGTAGGAATACATAGCTTTCCAAGATGGTAGAGTAGTTTTTCCTGTAGACAATAGTTCTCTACCTGTGTAGCAAGGGTGAGATTTGCATATACTTCTTTAAATATCCATCGATGGCATATTGTTATACATATCTATCATGAGATAAAGAAGTATTCTTCAAAACAATAGAAGCAACAATAGGAGGTCTAGAAACAATATCAACTACCTTGTTACTTGTACCCTTTTTGTACTTGATTACCAAATGAAATTGTCGTAGAAAACCCATCCACCTATAGTGTCGAGATTGCTGAAATTTGGTTTGTTCTTCAAGGTATTATAAGGGTTGGTGATCTATATGTATGATTGCTTCCTTCCATAACAAGTAATTCTTCCATTTCTTTACACTCTGGACTAATGCATACAACTCTTTATCATATGTAGGATAGTTAACAACAACTTGGTTAAAAGTTTCAAAGTGGTAACAGATAGCCTTACAATATTGCATTAATACTGCACCCATGGAATATCCATTGGCATCTGTCTCAATCTCAAAAGGTTGTTGAAGATTCAATAATGCTAATACTAGTGAAAAACTGATGTTCTCCTTCAAAATGTTGAACTATTTTTGTTTCTTTCCTTCCCACTGAAAAGTGTTCTTCACACTGGTTAAGGCATGCAAAGGAGCTACTATAAAGGAGAAGTTGGGAATGAATCTCCTACAATACTGGACTGCACCTAAGAAGCTTCGGAATTCGGTTACACTTTTTGGCTCAGGCCATTTTACAATTACATCAATTTTGGAAGGATCAATTTTCAATTGTCCTCCTCCTACAATATGACCTAAGTACACAAGTGCAGCCTTGCCAAATTCACATTTAGACAATTTTACATACAACTTTTCACGTTGCAAAGTATCCAATAATTTCTTTACATACCTCACATGTTCATACCAAGTCCCACTAAAAACAAGAATGTCGTCTAAATATACAATCACAAATTCATCTAGGAAAGGCCAAAATACATCATTCATCACACACATGAAAGTTGTCGGAGCATTACAAATCCCAAACGACATAACTAACCACTCAAACAATCCATATTTGGTTTTAAATGAAGTTTTCAATGCATCCTATTCTGTGACTATGATTTGATGATATCCACTGCACAAATCCAAATTAGTGAAATAAACAACATTCTTCAATTGATCAAGTAAGTCATCTATGCAAGGAAGAGGGTATCGATTTTTCACCGTGATTTTATTTAAAGTACGGTAATCAACACAAATTTTCCATGTTCCATCCTTCTTTGGCACCATCATGATCGAAGAACAACAAGGAAATGAATTGGGCCTGATGGCCCCTTGATCCAATAAGCCCTGTACCTGCTTCTTAATCTTTGTCATCTCCACAACTGACATCATGTACATGCCCACATTAGGAAGAGGAGAATTCTGCTGAAGATGTATCTCATGTTGGATTTACCTCTTAGGAGGTAATCCATCTGGTTCCTGAAAAATATCATTATACTTAGAAACAATATCAATTAATTCCTTTTTATGAGATGGATCACACCCTTAGAAAGCATTGGATGTCCCGACATATTTCTCTCTAACGACCATGAGTACATATCTCTTATTAGTGTTTATGAGTCTTTTCATTTTCCCTGCACTAACAAGTGTTGTATTTACCCTCATGCTGTGAGATCTAACAATATATTCCACTCCCCATTTAGTAAGGTAGTATTTTTTCTCATGACGAAAGAAGACTGTTTTTCTATCATAAATTTAAGGACTTCCCAACACTATGCCACATATATCAAGTGGTACAACATCCAAATCCACTTCATCAATCAACTTTGAAGCAATAGCAAATTTGATCCTACATTGTTTGGTGACATTAAGTTTTGCTTTATCACATACCCAACCAAGAGGATAAGGCTTCTGATGTGGTTTTGTTACAAGACCCATCTTCTTGAAAAGTGCTTCAGATATCAAGTTTACTTGGGAACCCATATCAAATAATGTATCTATATTAGTATGTTTAGATACAACTCTTATATGAAATAACTCATTCCTCTTTCGTTCATCAACATGAGATTCATTATTGGAACTAGAAATAGCATGAAGAGAATATTTACCTTATACTCCAACCGTTGTGATCTTTCCTTCATCTCCTGAATCAGAACCAAGATCTTGTTGCACTGTAGCAACAGTATTTTTCTTCCCCTTTCCACCGAATTGTTTTGGTTACTTTTCTGGATGCAGTTTCCAACAGTGTTCTTCATCGTGGCCTCTCTTCTTGCAATGAGTGCAAGATGGTTTTCCTCCTTCTCTCATTACTGTAGCAGTATTCTTGTCCTTCCTTTTAAACTTCTTAAAAGTATTATGTGGGATATTGGAAGGTTTCTTCGTGGGATATTCTTGAACATGTTTCCTCCTGTTCTCTAGGTGAGTGGATTTCATAGAAACTTCGTCAAGACTGGTGGGGTTAAACAAGAGTAAAGTATGACGAATATAACTGTGAAGTGCACCAATATACTTCATTAAAGTTTCATAAGAATCCAAAGGAATGTTCAATGAAAAATATTTCTTCCTAAATTCGTCTGTGAAACTTTGTACAGTTTTACCTTTACTTTTCCTTAAATTTTTCCATTCCATCATTGTTTTATGTAAATACCCTAATGGATAAATTTGCTTCTTTATCGCTGATTTAAATTCTGACCATGAGGAAATAATATTACCACACTTAATTTTGTCCTGAAGCTTTCTCTCCCACCATATGAGAGCGGTGCCTTCCAACCAAAGAGAAGCCAATTGCACTTTAACTTCCTCTTCATCAATATGTTGGACATGGAAATACACTTCAACCTCTCAGATCCAATTAACTATCTTTTCAGGATTAGTATCTCCATTAAACATAGGTAAAGCAATTTTTACATCAAGCTTTAATAATGGTTTCTTAAAAGAGGCTTTATGGCTAGAATGATGAGAATGATGAGAATTCTCAAAGGAAGAAGAACTAGAACTTGAAGGTGAAGATGGAGGCTTAGGAGGATCTCCTCCAGCCCCTCGGTTTACCGAAGCATCATCATCTGCATGTGCTTCCTTTTTCTTCCATTTCTTCTTCATCCTCTTCTCATAATCTCCATACATTTGTTCGACCATTCTTGACATGCGATAAAAGACCATGTGAATTTTTTTCTCCTATTCGTCATGCTTGTCCTCTTCTGCCATTTTCTTCCTTCTGGATGCATGGCCAACTTCAGAATTGAATGTCTTAAGAGTTCCTTCACCCTTCTTATGCTTGGCCGTAGTAAGAATTCACACTCAACAATTCAAGTCAAAGATGACTGCTTTGATACCGACATGATCCAGGATCTTTTCATCGTGACTTATAAATGATTGAATTAAATGAGAATAAATTAAAGTGCACCATTAAAGAAGGGAAAAATAAAAAATGAAGACATAAGCATCAGATCCAAACACAAAAAATTGATAACGGAGTTTGTCCTTGGTGGACTATGTCTCTGGGTCCTTCTCTCAAATGGGTAGGCTCTTTCATTAACTCAACAAAATAATTTGGAAAAATACATAAGTATACCTCATTCTATAATCAAGCTACATAAATAATGCTCAAATCAGAAAACAGAAAACACCATTGAATTTGTGGCATCAAATTACCCAAAAATGATTGTCTCCATGCCTCGATCCGACCTAGATCTCCAAATCCCAAGAAGAATTTTGTCTTAGTTTTCGTGCCCTCTACAACCTGCAATAACGACTGTACCTTGCCTCAAAAATCATGCCTGAAATGATGTACGGTCCATGTCTCCTCCTCTGTGGCTGGGTAGATACACATTTTAAGTAATAAACTGGGTGATACAAAACATATGGTACCCACGACCTAGTGGTTAGGGGCGTAAGTGTTAAGGCATAGGCTTTGGCAGAGGTTCTGGTGTCAAATCCCACAGACTCTCATTTTTGGTTTGTTATGGTTATATGGTATGTGTATTAAAAATATGCTCCGCTACATTTAGCAGTGTTTAGAATTTTCTCCAACGATATTTAACTATGGCTATAGTTGGCGTGGTTCGCCATATTTGGCGGACCTACCAACTATTTTTGTTTCAAAATTTGTTCACGGGATGTCCTTGTGCATTTCTCACCTACCACATGGCAACCCCTGATTGGGCCATGTGGTGGCCTCTCATTGAGCCATGCTTCCCCCTGACAAGTCAACACTCTACGCCAGTTTTCGATGTCATCATGCCACATAAGCCATACGTATTGTACAGACTTCCATGTGGCACGATCCAATTGGTCCATAGATAGGTCAAAAAATCCAATAACCGGGTGACACATGGAAACCTATGGTGCTACCATGTCATCATGCTGACATCATGATGATGTAATCATGTCACGTGTCACTTGCCTTCTCCTACCACGTGTGTTTTACAGACATTGATGTCATTCGTATGGATGTTGACATCAACAGTACGAATGTTGACTCATCCCCTGCTAATAGGGCTAGGTTGACCAAACGTTGACCGTGAATATCTTTCAATCCGTAACTTCGTTTGACGAGTCATTTGTGTCGTCAGAAATATTGCGACACTCTCTTCACGATCATGCCATTTTCACTGAGTTTTGGTAACTTTGATTTTTTTCCCTTTCTCTGTCTTTTGGAGCCATTCTGAGTGTTTTGAGTTGCCTCTATGAGTTCTGAGTTGTTCTTAGCCTTCTTTGGATCATTTTTGGATCACATGTCAAGGCAAGGCATGGAATGCCAAGGAAAGGGAAGGCATGTCAAGGAAATTCAAGGAATGGCAAGGAAAGGCAAGGAATGACATGTCAAGGCAAGGCAAGGCATGACAAAGCATGGCATGGAAAGGAAAACCATGGAAACACAAGGCAAGTTATGGCATGGAAAGGCAAGGCATGGAATGAAAAGGCATGGCATGACATGGAAAGGCACGACATGTCATGTCATGGCAAGGAAAGGAAAGGTAATACAAGGGAAGGGAAGACAAGGCAAGGCAAGGCATGGTAAGGCATGTCAAGGAAAGGAAATGCAAGGCATGGCATGGCATGAAAAGAAAAGGCAAGGCATCACATGGCATGGAAAGGAAAGGAAATACAAGGAAAATCACGTCAAGGCATGTCAAGGCATGACAAGGCATATCAAGGAAAGACATGGAAAGGCATGTCAAGGCAAGGCAAGGCATGGAAAGGGAAGGAAATTCAAGGCAAGGGATGGAAAGGTATGATAACACATGGAAAAGAATGGAAAGGAAAGAAAAAACATGGAAAGGAAAGAAAAGGCATGGAAAGGAAAGGCAAGGCATTGCAAGGAAATGCAATTAAAGGAAAGGCATGGAAAGGAACCACAACGCATGAAAAAGCATGGAAAGGAAAGACAAGGCATGGCATGGCATGGCAAGGAAAGAGAAGGAATGACAAGGATATTTATTTAGAATTTGAGACGCTACTGACATACAAGCCAACCAATCTCTATTTCAAGGACCAAGGATTCCCTAGATCTACAGATCTCAACAAGAAAAACCAATAAAAACTCCTAAAACCCATAATTTTTTTTTTGGGGGGTGACGCTATATAGACACTATAAACCAGAGTCATGACTTCCTTTTAGGAACTATAACCAATGTAATGCCACTTGTTGCATGATTCTAAACAACAACAATCTTCAAAAGTGACCAAAACGCATGGGAAAAGTAATGGTCAGGGCATACTTCTGTGTGGAAGTATTACTAGACCTAATGAAGACCTATTCATTTCCTAAATATAAGAGAAAAAGACATATAGACTAGTTAACTCTCAAAATATATTCAAGGAAAACATAATCATATATATCACAAAATGGAGAGGGTTTGTACTTAAGCTTATGTAATAGAAATCACAATTGATAGTTAAATTGTATAACAATTTTTCTTATGATCTTTACTAACGTTTATTAGAATTGTTGAATGTTTTACATCATTGGAATGACATCTTAGCTGTAACTTATTTGAAATTTGATTATCGTATATGCACTTTGATATGATGTAATATGATTATTGTTTCATTTTATATGTTGTAATATTAGATATATAAGAAATAAATGAATTATTGCATGAAATAAATAACAAATTTTCATTCTAAATGCTTTTGTTTGCAGAACAAGGATCTTCTAGAAGATCCAGATCATCCTCATCAAATAAATCTAGATGACATTGGGTATGATGCTGAGATGGTAGATGATGCTCATGATGACACAGATACAAATGACAGTGAGGTCGATGCCGATGTAGATGATGACGATGATGATGATGATGATGATGATGATGATGATGATGAGGCAGTTGCTGGTAGTAGTTAGTGACAGTCATGATCATATATAATGCATCATGGATCATTTTTTATGTACTATTAAAATTCCTCTTTTCATGGTTACTATCATATGTATCATTTTCATGGCCTCCAATACCATATTATTGAGTTGTATCATTTTGACATGTATCATTTTGACTTATATCATTTGGACATGATGTATCATATTGACTTGTATTAGTTTGTATTACATAATTTATCATTTTTATTTATATCATTTGTACATGATGTATCATTTTGAATTATGTCGACTGTTGGACATGTATCATTTTCACATTTCATTGATCTATTGGCATATTTGAGTTTCACTTGTTTTAGTTATATATGATGATGCTCTTATTAGTATTAACTAATTAATTTTTATATATTGAAAGTGGTTGATGATTTTTGGATGCATATTTATTACATATTATGGTTTTGATTTACTGCTCAGGATGGATGTTGTCAAATTCACTTAAATTATAGATATTTGACTCACTTTTTTTAACTATAGATGATTATCATGTTATAATAATTATCTTGTTATTTTATATATACTCGATGTTGTAGATTCTATTTTGATGGAGATTTAATAATTATACTAATGTTTTTAATTTGTATGGATGTATGTTTCCCTAAAAATTCTTTATAAATGTCACTAGCAAATTTGGGCCATTTTGCGATGGCTATTTCGATGCTCTTGCAACATTATGTAATGGATATTGTGATGAATATTGGTCTCCCAAACTTCGTTTCGCGTGACGTGGAACATGCGACGAACCTGACTTACGTTGCAATAGCGACGACAGTAGGGAGTTGTCACAATTGCGATAAAGAAGAAATATCGTTGCCAGAATGACTAAGTAGGGAAATCATCGAAAGAGGGACAAAGTAGGGAAATCGTCGCAAGCGTGACTAGCAATGAAAATCATCACAAATGAGACAATGTAGAGTTATCGTCACAAGAGAAACAATAAAGGGAGATCGTCGCACACCCGAAAATAGGTAGATTTTCACAAGATTGACAAACGCAACAAAGTTTGTAACAAATCAGCTTTCGAAGGGCTTGTCTTAAGAGCGACGAAAACAAGGTATATTGCAATGAAATTGCTATACAATTTTTCATGATTTGTATAGCAAGTTTGTCGCAAGATTTTTATGGGGTTGTCGCAATTGTGACAATAACAATTTATTTAAAAAAACAATTAAAATTTGATTTTTGAGCAAAAAAAATAAAAATTGATTTTTGAGCAAAAAAAATATAATTTGATTTTTGAGCCAATTATACAAGGTGCTATGATTACACACTAAAGAGGTCATTCAAGTGAAGTTTTTTCATTGATAGAGTGTTGGTAAGCATGTGAAACATAAGAAAATTGTTTCCATGCTAGGAACCAATTGGTCCTAGTAGAAAGAGGTCATTCACACATCCTCCTGTGGAATTGCTACCTGATAGCATAGCTAGGAACTAGAGATAAATCCATAGCAAGAACTAGAGCCAATAAAAAAATCCAACATTCATAGTTAGATCCATGATCAAGAGAAACCGAAAGATGACGCATTCATCTAGATTGGTCCTCTAATATTTTGGAGAACAAAAACACTCTCAATGAGGAGGCTTGATTTGAAATGGATTTAGACATGGGAATGGTTGTAAGAATCAATACCTACAAGTGTAATTTAAAAATAAATGAAGGTTATATAATAAAGGACAATTCATGATTTAATAAATTAAATGAGACAAAGAAAAAAAAGTAAAACAAAATAAAATAGAAAAATGAAAATAGGAGAAAAAAAGAGAGAGAGCAATGGGAACTAAAAGGTCGGTCTCTTGGCCTTCCCATTACCCCCAAGATCTCCTATTCTTCCTTTTTATAGGACTCTCAAAGTGTATTTTGGCCAAAGAGGAAAGTATGCATAAAGATCTGTGAGTTACATTGTAACCAAAGATTTGAAATTTGTTTTTCCCATTTGGGTTGGTTCTAGAGTAAACATTATGTTATTGTGTCACATCTCATTTATGTTAAATTAATGGAATATAAGTTTGATTGGAGTTTAATTAAAAGAAAAACCAATGTCCTATACAAAAGTTACTGAAGATGAGATAAAAACATGCTATGTCTCATATGCAATATGTAGAAATGATTGAGGAACTAGTGAGGGCATTGGATCCACTTGCTAAGATCCCTTTGGCATAATAGTAGTATGTGGTTTGAGAAAATTTGGTGGTAGTGAGAACTCTTGATTATAATATAGCTTGCCTTGATTGTTATGTGGGACTTCGTATTTCAAATTGCAATTTTGGGAGCTGATGATTGGCATTGTTACCAGGGTCGAAATTTTTTGATTCCCTGGATTCAATAGATCTGGTATAACATGGTGTTGGGAAGTTGTATTTCTTTGAATCATTAGTTTACAGTTTCTTGTATTGAGGGTGAGAGAAATAAATGGTATGCAAGGCATTTCAAGGTCTAACATGGTAACTCTAATTATGGAGCGCATCCCTTTGATTGTTATGGATAAATTTTCTCTAGTCCAGGAGGATCAAGATCTTGACTACTATAGTTTTGTGCAACACAAAAGAGATATTGATGGGGGTGGTGAGCATAATMTTTAAGGATTGAAATAATAGAATTGGATAGAACCCTAAGAAGGGGRGTCTTTGTCAAATCATTGTCAATGGAGAGTTATATGAGGATCCTCTATATGACATTTACTACCATGATTATGAACAAAAACATCATAATTTGATATTTTTCTTGGATATGACTTTTAGCATTGTGTTATGGGTATGGGAGGTCATATTAAATACATCTAATGCATATCGTGGGGCTTCACAAACCATAATAATTGTTGTGATAGTGGGTTCCTTTCCTAATATTTCCATTGAAGTTTTAGTTACAAGTTTTGCACTATATTCATGGTGGTTTTTGTTGCTACTTGCTTAGCCTCTTTTTGTATGGAAATGCATAGAATTTCCAAGTGGAGGCATGGCGTTAGTTGGAGAAGATGATGACATCTCATGCTCTCTTTTATTATCCACAAAAATTGCATTATTTTCTTACTTATTGTAGCTTAGGTGACATGCTATCACAACTCTCTGATTGTAGTTTATTTTTTTGACCTCATGAATGGTGTTGGGTTTTCTTTATCATGGTATTGGTTCGTAGGCCTAAGATGTTGGCTCAAAGCCTTTTCATTAATCTCTAAGCATGATACTAGGTTTTTAGGTCGCTTCTTGTGATTTTTTTGTTTTGTTTTGAGGGTGTGTTTATCCCACAAACCTTATTGAATATATGTGGGGGATAATCTAGGTCTTTTATCATAGACACATTGCTCCCTTACACATCAATGAAGTTTTTTTAAAGGGACAAATTAGTTGATATATGGTCAAAACTCTCTCATTTTCATTTACTTTGTTTTCTTCATTGATGGCATTGGGTTCCCTCTACTCTAGTAGTTGTATGATCACCCACATTAGGACTTTGTAGCATCTCTGTAGCGCCACTACTACCAACACTGAGTTGAACATGCTCCAAAAATCTCTTTATAAAAAAAAAATTGTTTTTTCATGAGATAATGTAAAAGTTAAAGAACAAAGTTTCATAATTGAACATATGAGTACATTAAAAAAAAACACTTTAAATTATGGTTATTACCTTATATGTGTTAAGTTGTGACATAAGGAGATTGATCTTTGCTAGGACGTTGGGAGTTTGATCTGGACGATCTAAGAATCTAGCAAGTTCCTTGTTCTCTTTAATGATCTTTTTTTTTATTAAGACCATCAGATCAGGGGATGAATAAAACCCCTACTCATCGACATAATCATGATCAACATGGCCTGCAGACTACATATAATTTCAACAAAAAAAATGTTATTTCAATAAAATTATATAAGAAAATAATAAAAATAACGTAAAATGAAAGTGGAAATTGATAATTATTTACATGTTCTACGACTGTCCCTTTTCCACGATCATCCTGCCACATTATAATATAACTAGAATCCCCAAATATTTGAAAAAAATTTAACGATAACAAAAAAAAAATGTTAAAGATAATATTTACAACAATGTTAAATATAATAAAAAATATAATGCAATAAGTAGAGGTTTCTTAAAGAGGTGTTGCATAAGAACCTACACACTATCAGTCAATGTTTCTATTCAATTCAAATGGTAATCCACTAATAACTCTTCCTCGGGAGATATCTTTTTTATTGCGCACAGGACTACCCAATGCTCTTCACGTCCCTCATATATGAAATTTTTTTTTTTTTTGTTGTCCCGGGTTGTGTGTTGTTTATAAACCATGTGATATTGCCCGAAGCTTTAGGCCTTCCATCAATATAGATAGTCGCTCCCTTATTTTTATCCTTGTTTATTAGTTGTATGTAATTTGCGACGAGTGCATATCTTTGCATAATTCGCATGTACTAGTCCAGATGCATCCAATTTTTATAATTGTAACATGGTCCGACATATTCCATCAATTCGGTTACTGTATTGTATTTTACAATTATTCCATCCATGGAAAATAGCCCCAAGCCATGCAAGGAGGATGGTATAATGCGACATGTCCTATTGTTGACAATGAAGTCAACATCTATAGGAGGTAGTTCCTTAGTTACCCATTGTTTCACCAGATGCTTATACATGATTGGCACCTATATGTCTCCTATTCTCTCATCATCATAATAGCATGATCCTCCTTCGGCAAGAAAAATTTTCATGCATCTACAAAATTTTATTCTGGCTTTTTCACCTTTGGTCCTTGTTTTCTTATCATATCTACTAGATGCAGTCACATTTCCCTCTATTTGTCCTAAACTTTCCTCACTCGACGAAGAAATATCTGACAGGTACCTGTTTGGTTATACCTTTAGTTGCATGTGCACGTGTTGTTAGTGAGGAGTCGATCATCATCCTAGTTCCAATTTATGAATTTTTTTTTCTATATTCAAAGTTCTAAATAAAATTTTATATCTTTAGTTTTGGATGCACAATTAGACTAGGGTGCAATTACCAGTAATAGTGGTCAACCACCTAATTTAATGTGATATCCCTCTTGATTTTGGACATATTAAGGACATATTAACGTGATAACACTAAGGACATGATAATTTTATCTTATGGATCTAAGAAAAAAATAGTAGTAAGGTTGTTGTTTGTTGGATTTGTGCAAATTAGAATTATTATAAGAAATGTTCATTGAAGATGAGGGTCAATGCTATGGAGTAAGAAATCCAACCATCAATTGGTGTGTTGAAAATATTGGGTGCTTTAGTTGGAAATATGTCTAAGGCAATACAAGAGTAGAACTATACAAATATTAGTTTTGTTCAAGACAAGAGTAGAACTATACAAATATTAGTTTTGTTCAAGCCAAGAGTAGAACTATACAATATTAGTTTTGTTCAATCCAAGTTGAAGAATAAGTTAGTTATGGCGATGGTTAACAATAGTGCAACCTGTTGGCATGTTTTACAGGCAGCGTATACTTGTCATTGATGGAAAGTACAGTAGTGATGATGGCTTGAGTACAACAACGATGATCAGCGGTGCAGTGATAATCGGGGAAGAGCAACAACTGTGTTCGTTGTGCAGTGATAATCGGGGAAGAGCAAAAACTGTGTTCATTGGATCTCTTCCTGAATTCCTGATGGCCGTCAGATCTGAATAAGAGCATACTGAAGAGGTAGGCCTGTAAGGTTTGAGAAGCATTTCTGTTCGTTGGATCCCTTTCAAATTCCCGATAGAACGAGGGTCGTCATATCTGAATGTAAACAAGAAGAGTGCACTAAAGAGGATGACAGATCTCAGATGTTAGATCCAAGCGTAGAACCCGACCATCGTTGGATCAAGGAGAACATACATGCTCTTTAAAGTACAAGGAGAAGTGGGCGTACAAAATTTTGAAAGAAGGAGGACCGTCCATTTACAGGTAGGACACGTGGGGTTAGATCATCATTTCACTGACTGGAGAGTCAAAGGAACAGGGTTCCCTAACCCCTCGAAATCCCGATATGTGAAATCGTGATTTAATTTGAGCCATCAGATCAAGGTTGAATCTGGACCGTTGATTCCAGTCCATGTCAGAGTTTCGGGGATCGAGAGTTGGAGATGTCAAGTAATATCATTCACAGGAATCTCGATTTTGCGATATGAAAAATTGCGACTTAATCGCAGCAGTTGAATCAAGATCAGATCTGGACCATTGATCCAACTCCATATCGGAGTTTCGCAAATCGCGATATGGAAACAATGCAACAAGAATTATGAAATCG
>SNQJ01S0079619.1:0-15512 GCA_010110895.2 Picea sitchensis | reverse complement strand
CATAGGATTTTAGATAGAGCACCCCTCACGTTCAGTTCCAACCCTTCGGAAGTAGTTTTTTTCATTGATTTCGATAACTAGTGCTTTTCTCAGTAACAAGCAATGCAACATTTGGATTTAGGGGTCCAATTTATGAAACCATGCCTCAGGAGCAGATGGACAATGTGGTCACCTAGTCCATGCCTAAACAAGCATGCATAATCTCATGGATCTCAAAAATGTTGCTCCATTAGGCTTTTATGCCTCGAGGATGAATTTCCAAGAGTCCCCGAAATGGTTTGGGATCCGACTTGCAATTGGGCATAAAACGAAAAATGAGACTTGGATTGAGGAACCATCATCTTTGTTGGATTCCTGGCATAGGATTTTAGCTAGAGCACCCCTCACTCCCGGTTCATGATTGGGTTCTAGTTTCTCTAAATGTTAGTTTTGAGGCTGCATGCATTACTGTCCAAGAGGTTGGAAGAATGTTGGCACAAAGAAGAGGAACCTCACTTATTTTGGAGAAAAGGGACACAACACTCCCTATTGTAGGGGAAGGCTAGTATAAGAAGTAGAATTTAGCAGATAGAGGGGGGATAAAAGTAGTCTTTGACCACTAATTCTAAAATGGGATCATCCTTTTTAAGCAAGACAAGGACTAAAATATATTCAAGGGAATTCAATATATTTCCATCAAGGACATGGACAATTCTAATGTGGACAATTTTGCATGGAGGCATTTATCCCAAACCTCTTCATGAAAGATTGTGAATCTATGGTGCATGTACAAATATGTGAGATGTGGGTTTATAATAATATTTTAAATTTTCCAATAACATTCTCCATTGAGCTTGTGTAAACCATTCCATTTGGTGTTTGTTGCACTAAGTGTAAAGAACAATGTTGGAGAATTATAAGACGTAAGTTGGGTATGAGCTATTTGTTACCTCTTTATTACCTTTTATTTTAATTGTATCCATATTTTGTATTGATCAAATGAGGAATTAACCCGAAACAGATGCCATTAGACACAAACGCAATCCTAAGGCCAACTAAGGAGAAAAAACAACACACGCTAATTAATCTAGGAGTCAAGCATGCAAACAAACCTTCTCACAAAGAAGCACTAGTTGGTGATGGAATCCAACATTGCATAATCGATGCGCGAAGGGGATAAGTTTCGGCGGGTGGGAAACTTACATTGATAACTTTCTTAGTCAACTAGCACCCTGGTGCAAGTTACCCACCGAGCAGTGGGCAACCCTCCAAGGAGTCCGAGTGATTCTAGCCAACGTCGATCTCAGGTACAACACCACCTTCCCTGTGTTGTCACCTTGTGTAGGAAGTCTAAAATATTATGGCCTCTATGGTACCACCTACTATAACAAAGCAGAGGGGGGACAGTCGACAGTCGACACCAAGACCAACAAAGCAGGCTTGATTAATCTGAGGGCCCGAATGCGACCTCGTGATTTTAGTCCCTAACTCAAGGATTTATGTTTGTTTAGAAGCTTTGGAAAGTTATTCTTACAATCCTATTCCAAAGCTCTACATCTAAGCTAATATGGGTTTGAAGAGCCTTAGAAAATTTTCTAGATAAATTTTAATTAGCGCCTTATTTTAGTCTTTTGTTACTCAAAGGAGTGGTCATGAAATTGATGGCGTTTTGACTCGACTCTTTAAACCATGCGAGAGGAAAATGAAATGCAAGAATTTCAACTTTGATGAAAACTAGCTATGGGGAGGAGCAAGGGGTTTTAAGCAAAGAAATAATTTCTTGATAGATTACTATCTGTGCAGTACTACAAAATGACCCAAATTTAAAAAATACCATGCAAATGGCATAGTTCACTTAGTACACCTATACAACATTGAATCAAATGTCATCATTTCTAACATAGTAAAATTTTATGATTATAGAGACCACCATACACATATTGAATACTCATAAGGATCATGGGGGATTCACCTTGTTGACCAAAAACTTGTCACATAATTCATTCATAAAGGGGGGTTTTTAACTATGAACCCACATGTTGTGAATATATGTTGTGCATAAAACACTGAAAATAACAATGTAATAAAGAAAAAATGATACAAATCCTTGTTTCATAAGAGGAATGTCACATAAGTATTTCAAAGTAAGATACAACATTCATTTACATGATCTAGGTTCCTATTCATGCCCCCCTTTCCTCTATAAGATTGAGAAGGTTCTATAATTCATTGCAATGAAAAACATTGTTGTTAATATCTAAGTACTCAATAAGCTTCATTGGACCAAAAGAAAACACGATTCAAAAATCCATCCTCTCCTCTTTTTAAGAAAACATTATTCAAATGCATCCTCTCCTCTTTTTAGTCCTTGCAAAGAAAGGACTATAATAATCACCTCATGCGAATAATTCATATGTATAGAACATGTAACAAAAAAATATTTAAGCTATTGTAAAGTCATATAATTTTGTATTTTCCGCCATATTAATTTTTTCTTGAGTTTTACAAATTGTGTAGTTTTAGTGTTCTCTAAATAAGATGGTCTCTATCCCTATGGCCATTGATGGTCTCTCTTGAGATGGTCCCCACAATCTAAGGAATACCAAGAAAACAATGTGTTTCATTTGTCAAGATAATACCCACAATACATTTTAATGTTAGGACAATGAAAGAAACACGCCAAAATATTAGACAATATATCACATACAAACAATAAACAAGAATTAGGTTGCACAGGGTGAAGAGGGGTTGGTGACTATATAAGAAGAGGTGGCTACAATGAAAGAAGAAGAGGTCAAGGTGGTCGACACGGAAGATAAGGGGGATATTAAGAAGGTTTTGTTTTACCTACTATAAATAAAACCACCTTCGTCCCAATTTCTCCTTGAAAGTTAAATTTGATTTAAAATTTTGTAACAATTTTGGGGTAGGAGATCATTCCTTACAATATTCTTTGATAATACTAAATAAGATATGGAATAAAATAAATGTAAATATTTTACAAAGCATACCTAAACATGAAAAATTGAATTCCAAGAATTTAAATTGATCACTATATTGGGAGCAAGAAAAGGGAAGGATGAACTTTTGTGAAAAACCCCTCAAATAAAACCTGGATAAAGACATATTTGACAAGACAAGACAAAAAGAATATGTTAATTGATCCATATAAGTTTTTAGAAAATTGGATAAAGAATAATAATTTCAAGGCTCTAGATGAATTTTTGGATCCATCAAGTGAGGAAAAATCCATATAAATGATGATAGAATTGTTGACTATATTGGAGAATTGCAAGTATGGAAGTAAAGTAATTAATAATTTGTGTCAATTGAATAAAAAAGAGATGTGTATAGATGATTATGATCCTCAAATTTACCTATAAATTGAATTCTTCTAAATCCAACATGTTGTGGTTGACATCCTTTTCTAGGTAAACATTATTCCAAAGGAGACTTAGATTAATATGGGGGGCCTATTCTAGTTAGGTCAAGAAACTTTTTAAAAATGGTGGATCAAAGATTTGTAGAGAACATTGGGCTATTAAAGTTAGGCATAGAAACAAGTATAATTGGATTATAAACCTTGTTCATATTTGAGGCACAACATCTTTAAGGTTAGTTAGAATACCGTGAGGGAGGAATATGAAAGAAACAATATCATAAAAAAAAGATAGAATAAATTTGAAAGGGAATGGAGTAAGAATCATGATATCTCTAGAGCCCAAGGAAGTCAAAGCTTGGTGGATGAAGAAGTAGACAATAGAAAATTATACAAAGTTATACAAGGACGAAATGAGGATTATACAAGGATTAAATGAGTCTATACAAAAGGATTGTTGGACCATTGAGGCTATACCTAGGGATATGTTCAAAGATTTCTTCTCAACAAAATCCATACCAATTGTCTTCTCAACATTTGCTCAGTCTGAAGCGATTGTGGGTGTCAACAGCGCAACCTACCCAAAACGTTGGGTGCCAACACATCCCTTTCTTGCATTTGATGGAGTTCTAGTTTGTACACTTCCCATATATTTCCATGAATGAGATGGAATACGATGGAACTTTTGCAGAGTGGTCTCGCAACCCTCATTTGTTTCTAGCTCTGATTCATTATGATAAGTGCTCAATTCTGATGTGGTAGGAGAATTGTAATTTTTTTAGTTGTTGGATCCTTTTCTCTAGTTATTAGTCCAAACTCCCTTTGAATTCACTAAACTATTGGGTTTCTCCACTGATCTCGGGGTTCCTTGGATACGTTTGTTTAGACAGATAAATATGGGGCATGGTAAGAATGGTATCTAAAAATGAGGTCTACCTTGATAGCCTCTCACTTGTGTCCAACATGAAGTTGATTACTCTGAGGATATACATCGTAGGTGTACCCCCATGCCATTCGGGATACTAATGATGCAACTGAAGAAGAGGCATGTGACCTGGAGCAAGGATTCTTTCTTGACAAGGTTGTTAGTGTGGAGATATAACTATGGGAACAAGATGCAAACAACTCATGCACCCAGGACACTAAATATTTCAGAACCTTGTATCTTTACTGCAACGTTAAAAATATTATGGGTAAGCTCTTGATCGAGTGTCTAAAATTTACAGCAACCGCTCAAATAACAAAATTAAAGCATGGATTCAAAACTAAGAGACAAAGGAGAGACATTATCGAGTTACGCGACATCTCCACAAGTTTGGCTAGATAGGGCTCCTCTGCCTCTGTCCATGTCCAATCGAAAGCCTAGACCCTTGAATATATCCACTCCTCTACCTATGTCAGATGGGGTTTTTCTCCTCTGCCTCTGTCAGATGGGGTTTTTCTCCTCTTCCTCTGTCTGAACCTATCGAATTAGATTGAAGATAAGTATGTATTTCTAAGAATCAGGATGTATGGTCGCGAACAGGATAGGTATGGTCGTGTTTTTCTCAGCTAGTAGATGCAGGGCACCCGATTATCCTTGTAATGAATATTGGGTGCAGGCGAAATAGTTTGAAATCAATATTGGGTGCGGGCGTATTTAGTTTGGCACTTTTTTATTTTTTTTAGTGTTTTATTACTTATTGTTTTTAATTATATATATATATATATAATGTTTTATTATTTTTTAAAATTTAATTAATATATATTATGTAATATAATATTATATATATATATTTAAATAATAAATATTAAACTTTTATAGACAACATCCTCCTATAAGTATCTATGTTATGGTTCCTCCTTGTAAATTTGTGACTTGATTCCTCATAGACTTATAGAGTGGGTGGGTTATGATGCAAAATTATTTGGCCCTTGATAGCATTTCATTTTCCATTATGTGAGTGGTATGAATCCTCAAGTTATAGACACACTAGAGCCATGGATTCCCAATTATTGTCAAGCATTGCAAGATATAACCATGCAAGAAAAATTTCAAGGGTATTACCATAATTAATTCATCTTTGTAAAGCCCCTAGGGGGGCAGCTCAATTGGCAAGTGCCGTGAAAATGAAGTTCCATGAGGTTTCGAGTTCAATTCCCCCTGACTTACAATGTGTGCCGCGTAAAGGGAATCATGGGCACACCTGGAGGTTATAGTTGTAGCAGTTGGATAACACGGCCACGTGTAACACGAGCACATGCCCAACTAGTTGTTGATTCCTTAATTGGACATTTTCCTTTTTTTTGGATGAGTATATTCCCAATTGTTCTGCATATTTACCACACCAATTTTTAAATATCTCTATTTGCATGCTTGTGTTCATGACTTTAATTTGGCCAAGTCACTTTGACGTATTTTTCCTTACTTCACCGTCTCATAGGATCCCCCTACTGCAACCTGAATCCACCTTGCACGTTTGTCACGAGTCTCCTCTCCATACGTGCACTTCCAACTCGTCCAGCAACTCAACTTCAAAACTCTTCATATGCTCTCCACCGAGACTCCCAACTGAGACACTTAGTTGAATCTATCTTCACTCTTCTCTACCTAAGTTGTTCTTCCTTGACTCATCCCAAATCATGCCTTACTTATATGTGCTCACTCCATCTTGTGGATCGCCGCACCGTTTGGCATGAGAGTCAGGTCGAATCACCAAATCACCGCATGGGTCCTCCTAAGTCATGACACATCCACCAACTCACCAATCAAATGGGTCGTCATGCCCCAACTCGTCTTCTTGTACCTTGCCCATCCTTGCCTCTCCATGCCTTTCCTTGCCTTGTGTTGTGCTCTACATTGCCTTGCCTCTTCACGCCTTACCTTGCCTTGTGTCATTCCCTAACTTACCTTTCCTTGCATCCCAACGCCTTTCCTTTCCTTGCCTTGCACAGGCCATCTTAAAATCGTTAATTTTTTACCATCTTTACAACTTCTTTGATGGTCAACTCGTCTTCTTTCCTGGGGATACCTTGCCTTTCCTTGCCTTTCCTTTTTCCATGCCCTTCTTTGCCTCCTGGTGCCTTGCCTTGCCTTGCCTTAGCTCTTGGTCATGCCTTGCCCCGCCTTGCCTCCTCACACCTTGCCATTCCTTGCCTCTTGGCTCCTTTCCTTGTATTTCCTTTCCTAGGACGTCTTAAAAAAGTTGAGTTGTGACCACCTTCACTCCTTATCCAATAATTGACTCATCCTCTTGCCTAGAACTACCTTGCATTGCCTTGCCTCCTCACACCTTTCCTTGCATTGCCTTGCCTAGGACATCTTAAAAAGGTTGATTTGTGACCACCTTCACTCCTTATCCAATGATTCCCTCATCTTCTTGCCTAGAAATACCTTTCCTTGCCTTACCTCCGGGCACTTTTCATTGTGCCTTGCTTCCCGACACCTTGCCTTGCCCAGGCTGCCCTAAAAAAGTTAAGTTGTGACAAAATTTACTCCTTATCTAGTGGTTGTCTTTTCCTCTTGCCTGACACTGACTCATGTGTCCATTCCCAAATTTTCGTGAGGTCTCCTCATGCTGACACACCTTTCCTTGCTTGCTGGCACCTTCCCTTGCCTTGCCTACTAGCACCTTGCCTTTTGGCACCTTGCCTTGCCTTGCCTTGCCTCTTGGTGCCTTGCCATGACTTGCCTCCCTTGCACCTTCCCTTTCCCTGCCTCCTAGAACTTTTCCTTTATTGTCCTCTTGACACCTTGCCTTCCCTTTCCTTGCCTCTTGTTTCCTTACCTTGCCTTGCCTACTAGAACCTTGCCTTAACGTATGCCTTGCCCTGCCTTGCCTCCTAGTGCCTTGTCTTTCCCAGGATGTCTTAAAAAAGTTATGTTGTGACCAAGTTTATTCATTATCCGATGGTCGTCTCATCTTCTTCCATAGCTCTACCTTGCCTTGCCTTGCCATATTAAAAAATCAACCTTGAAACCAAAATTGGTTCTTATCCGTCATCTGGCTCATCTTTTTTCCTAGTGCTCCCTTGTGTGGTTGTTTTCATTATGTCTCTTCATGCGAATGGGTGCCCATATTTCTTACTCTCCTTGCATGGGTTGGATCTTGCCTACTCGCCTTCGAGGGTTGGATTGTGCAAGTCTTTTGGGAAGTAGGGAGAGGTGCCATGACTTATTTTTATTTCTACTAAAGAGTCGCAGGGAGAAGGTTGCACCCACCCCCTTGTTGTATCTTCGGAAACACTCTTCATATTAATAATCTTAAGGAATCCACTCATAACTGTGTGTTGTGGTCTCTTTATACCTTTTGGATGTTATTGTTCCTTGCATTGTTGTGGATGGCTTGGATAGGTATTGATGAGTATTAGTAGGTGTTAAAAAATATCCGGGATGCTTTAAGGCCACAGTTGGATGTGTTCCTATTGTTAGAGAACTCATTTTCATATTTTGATCATTTATCTTTGGTTCTCATGCATCATGTGTGAGGTATTGAGACACTACATAGGCAACATACAAAGAATATTTGTCTTATGAACAAGATATGGTACTATCCATTTTGAGGTTTGGAATAGAGATTGTTCTGATAGACTACACTCCATTGCACCATATAATCCTTATGTAAGGAATAATTGTTGTAACACAACTAAATTTGAACCCAAAATTCGAAGGCATCCTCTGACGCCACCCAAAAAATTGTCCTTGATGTCGGATTTTACCTTTAAAAATTGAATTTTTCTTGTTTTTTTTTCAAATTGTCCTCGACGGTCATCATGCGTTAAGATATAAGAGATAATAATATTGAAATCTACCAAGATCCTACCAAATTATTCTAATGGGTTAGGTTAGGTAGGTTAAGTGGGTTAGGTAAGTTGGTATTGTGAGTTAGGTTCATTAGTGGGATATGTTATATAAATTAGTGGGTAAGTAGGTTGGTTGGGTTAATAGAGAAGGTTACATAGTTTTTGGGATAGGTAGGTTATGCAGGTTATGTGGATTAGGTAGGTTGGTTTAGTGGGTTAGGTGGGATAGTTTTTTGGATAAGGTGGGGTAGGTATGTCTATTAAGTAGGTTAGTGGGTTATGTTGGTTGTGGGTCAAAGGGGTACAATATGTAAGTTATTGGGGTAAGTACCTTATGTGGGTTAATGGAGTAGATAGGTTGGTTGATGGGTTAGGTAGGTTAATTCATTTTTAATAAGAATAACAATAAACTAGTAGGACATCATTAGGTGTGATGAACCCCCTAAAATGTAAGTGAAATATATGATAGAATGTGCAGTTACTCGTCCCATGTGTTGTGAATTATTAATGTTGGGGACTACTAACTAGTCTTTGTTAGATATGGGTTGTAGTTTTATGGATATCATCATTACAATTTAACTACAAGAACTTTCTCAATTAATTATTCATTCATGTTATGTGTGCCATATCTTCCCCCTTTTTGGTGAGTTGAAATGTTCAAATTGTTAAAGCCCTTTATTTTTTCTGTTGATTAGGTAGGTTGGTTTAGAGGGTTAAGTGGGTTAGGTGGGATAGGTTTTTGGATTAGGTGGGGTAGGTATGTCTATTATGTAGGTCATTGGGTTATGTAGGTTGTGGGTCAAAGGGGTACATTGTGTAAGTTATTGGGGTAGGTACCTTATGTGAGTTAATGAAGTAGGTTAGGTTGGTTGATGGGTTAGGTAGGTTAAATAATTTTTCATAAGAATAACAATAAACCAGCAGGACACCATTAGGTGTGGTGATCCCCCTAAAATGTAAGTGAAATATATGATAGAATGTGTGGTTACTCATCCCATGTGTTGTGAATTATTAACATTCGGGACTACTAACTAGTCTTTGTTAGATATGGGTTGTAGTGTTATGGCTCTCATCATTACAATTTACCTATAAGAACTTGCTCAATTAACTATTCATTCATGTTAGGTGTGTCATATATTTCCCCTAGAGAAACATTCCTTGCAGAGATAAGAGTCTTTAAAGCTATAGATATCCTACCAATCAAATGATGTTTGGGACATAAGGGCTTGTAAAAGTTCATTTTCTAGCTTATAAGTCAGTTCATACTTTGCATGTGACATAGAACTATCATTTGATAATCAAATTGTTACATTTCATTGTCATGCATCATGTGTGAGGGCTTGAGCCACCACAAAGGAAACATACAAATAATAATTGTCTTATGAACAAGATATGGTACTATCCATTTTGAGGTTTGGCATAGAGACTGTTCTTATAGACTACACTACATTGCACCATATAAGCTCTACACTCATTGAAAACCATGTAACATAAGTCAAAGACATATTCATGACCTCTAAGACCCATTATTTTAAAGTTTGTTCGAGACGGACACATGTCTTTGCATCTAGAACTGCAAGGGTAGGCAATAACATCAAAAAATAATAACTTGATAAATTGCACAAGCTTCATTAGTTATGTCGTGTGTTTATTTTTTTCTTTCATCTAAGTAATTTTTTTGTCCATAAAGAATACTTTTTTACGCCATGCCAACATGATGATGTCAACAATGTAATGTGTTAGGATAGGTGAACTAGTGAAATCCTGTGAGATGGCATGGATGACGTCGAAAAGGGGGAATGGAGAAAACAAGTGGCATTTCCAAGATATGGCATGTGGAATTGACATAGGTAAAGGGACCCTTAGTTTATCAAAATTACTCTAAGTATTAATGCCTCAAAATCTACAAGAATTTAATTTAATCTTATAATGTATTTTCAATCCACCTCCCCTTGGGGATTCCCTTATTCATGTTTTGAATTGCATAAATCCTTTCCTAGACATGATACAATGCATGATTGTGTTTCATAATGTTTTTGGATTCAAGAGACTAGGTAGATATTGACCATTATGTTCCTCAGTTTTGAATGGATCAGTCCCCATCACCAATACTTGATTTAAATTACATGTGTTTTATGATATTTTTTGTCCAATAGAATGGGTGAAGTGAGATTCTCCCAAACGTCGCTTCATGCGAACTACTAGAACAACTTGAAATTAAAATTTGATACTTTGCAAGCTATTTGTACTAAATACATTGTATATAAACATATACATTGTATATACATTAATGTAGAACCTGAAATAAAAATGAAGAAAGAATGACGAAAACTTAAAACTTGCGTCAACCAAATTGTGTACTTTGAATGAAAATTAGGGTTTATGGTTTACATGATGAATTGATGATGGAAGAAAGTGGGTATGTGAGTCAAATTTGAGTCCAGAAACCCTCCCATATCATTAAGGCATGTTAATATTCTATCCATGTCAAATTTCAGTGGATACAAAAACTATTTGAAAAAATTTCAATGTTGGCCCCATTCACAGGTCACTGTTGCACGTGTCTAGTCCTAGTACAATTTATGTTCCTTGTTCCTTGTTCCGTGTTCCTTGTTCCTTGTTCCGTGTTCCTTGTTCCTTGTTCCTCATTCCTTTAACATGGTGTTGTCCCCAAGATCCATTATTTTTGTACAAAACATACTTATAATGTCATAAAATGCCCCACACAAAGACCAAATATCCGCTACATAAGTCTTTTGTCTGTTTTCAAGGACTATATAACGAATCTCAATTATAAGAAGATTTAAATAGGACAGAAGAAACTTATGTTCTTTCCTTAACCATGGGTGACATAACACTATCATTCAATATTCAAATTGTTACATTTCATTGTCATGCATCATGTGTACTGAGTGCTTGAGCCACCACAAAGGAAACATACAAATAATAGTTGTCTTATGAACAAGATATGGTACTATCCATTTTGAGGTTTGGCATATAGATTGTTATTATAGAATACACTACATTTCACGATATTATAATCCCTACACTCCTTGCAAACCATGTAACACCATTCAAATTAGATGCACTCTTGCGACAAATTAACTATACTATCGAGGAACTTTTTTCGTCGATAGTATAGATAATTCGTCGCAAGATTATTTACATTCCTCTTTCCTGCGATGATATCAAGTGATGCTTGGATTCATTTCATATTTGGTTTATCAACTTGAAATTAAAATTTGATACTTTGCAAGCTAGTTGTACCTTGCGTCAAATACAAATATGAAATTTGGAATCATTAACATATCCACTAGAAGATATGAAAAATAGAATTTATGGTTTACATGATGATATGATGATGGATGAAAGTGGGTGTGTGAGTGAAATTTGAGTCCAAAAACTCTCCCATATCGTTAAGGCATGTGAATAGTCTATCCATGTCGAATTTCAATGCATACAGAAACAGTTTGAAAAAACTTCAACATTGGCCCCATTCACATGTCATTGTTGCCCGCCTCTAGTATTTTTATGGTGTTGATTAAGAAATCAATGAAAAAGATGGATTTTTCATCACAACTATGACACAGATACATTGTATATACATTAATGTAGAACCTGAAAAAAAAATGAAGAAAGAATGACAAAAACTTAAAACTTGTGTCAACCAAATTGTGTACTTTGAAAGAAAATTAGGGTTTATGGTTTACATGATGAATTGATGATGGAAGAAAGTGGCTATGTGGGTCAAATTTGAGTCTAGAAACCCTCCCATATATTTAAGGCATGATAATAGTATATCCATGTCAAGTTTCAGCACATACAAAAACTGTTTGAAAAACTTTCAACGTTGGCCCCATTCACAGGTCACCGTTGCTTGTGTCTAGTCTTAGTACGATTTTTGTTCCTTGTTCTGTGTCCCTCGTTCCTTGTTCCTAATTCCTTGACCATGGTTTAGTTCCCAGGATCCATTATTGTTGTACAAAACATATTTATAATGTCATAAAATGTCCCACACAAAGACCAAATATCCGCTACATAAGTCTTTTGTCTCTTTTCAAGGACTATGTAACGAATCTCAATTATGAGAAGATTCAAATACGACCTAAGAAATTTTTTCTCTTTCCTTAACCATGGTTGACATAAAACTATCATTCAATAGTCAAATTTTTACATTTCATTGTCATGCATTATGTGTACTGAGGGCTTGAGCCACCACAAAGAAAGCATACAAAGAATATTTGTCTTATGAACAAGATATGGTACTATCCATTTTGCAGTTTTGCATAGATATTGTTCTTATAAACTACACTACATTGCACCATATTACAATCCCTACACGCCTTGCAAATCATGTAACACCATTCAAATTAGACACATTCTTGCGACGAATTAGCTATACTATCAACAAATTTTTGTCGTCGATAGTATAGCTAATTCGTCGCAAGAATATTTACATTCATCTCTCTTGCAACGATATCAAATGATGCTTGGATTCATTTCATATTTGGTTTATCAACTTGAAATTAAAATTTTATACTTTGGAAGCTAGTTGGACCTTTAGTCAAATACAAATATGAAATTTGGAATCATTAACATATCTATTAGAACATATGCAAAATAGGGTTTATGGTTTACATATTGATATGATGATGGAAGAAAGTGTGTGTGTGAGTGAAATTTGAGTCTATAAACCCTCCCATATCGTTAAGGAATGCAAATAGTCTATCCATTTCAAATTTCAATGCATACATAAATAGTTTGAAAAAATTTCAACGTTGGCCCCATTCACATGTCACCGTTGCCCACCTCCAGTATTTCTATGGTGTTGATTAAGAAATCAATGAAAAAGAGGGATTTTTCATCACAACTATGACCGATAAATTATATATACATTAATGTATAACTTGGAAGAAAAATGAAGAAAGAATGATGAAAACATAAAACTTACGTCAACCAAATTGTGTACTTTGAAAGAAAATTAGGGTTTATGGTTTACATGATGATTTGATGATGGAAGAAACTGGGTATGTGAGTCAAATTTGAGTCCCAAAACCATCCCATATAGTTGATTCATGCAAATGGTCTAGCCATGTCAAATTTCGGTGCATACAGAAACTGTTTGAAAACATTTCAATGTTGGGCCCATTCACAGGTCATTATTGCCTATTTCTAGTCCTAGTACAATTTTTGTTCCTTGTTCCTTGTTCTGTGTTCCTCGTTCCTTGTTCATTGTTCCTTGTTCCTATTTCCTTGACCATGGTGTAGTCCCCAAGATCCATTAATTTTGTACAAAACATACTTATAATGGCATAAAATGTCCCACACAAATACCAAATATCCGCTACATAATTCTTTTGTATTTTTTCAAGGACTATGTAATGAATATCAATTCTAAGAAGATTAAAATAGGACCTAAGAAAATTATGTTATTTCATTAACCATTGGTGACATAACACTATCATTCAATAGTCAAATTTCTACATTTCATTGTCATGCATCATGTGTACTGAGGGCTTGAGCCACCACAAAGGAAACATACAAAGAATATTTGTCTTATGAACAAGATATGGTGTTATCCATTTTGAGGTTTGGCATAGAGATTGTTATTATAGACTACACTACATTGCACCATATTATAATCTCCACACTCCTTGAAAACCATGTAACACCATTTAAATTAGACACATTCTTGCGATGAATTAGCTATACTATCGATGAACTTTTTTCGTCGATGGTATAGCTAATTCGTCGCAAGATTATTTACATTTGTCTCTCTTGCGATGATATAAAATGATGCTTGGATTCATTTCATATTTGGTTTATCAACTTGAAATTAAAATTTGATACTTTGAAAGCTAGTTGGACTTTGAGTCAAATACAAATATGAAATTTGGAATCATTAACATATATACTAGAACATATGAAAAACAGGGTTTATGGTTTACATGATGATATGATGATGGAAGAAAGTGGGTGTGTGAGTGAAATTTGAGTCCAAAAGCCCTCCCATATCGTTAAGGCATGAAAATAGTCTATCCATGTCAAATTTCATTGAATACAGAAACAGTTTGAAAAAATTTCAATGTTGGCCCCATTCATATGTCACTGTTGCTCGACTCTAGTATTTTAATGGTGTTGATTAATAAATCAATGAAAAAGAGGGATTTTTCATCACAACTATGAAACATATACATTGTATATACATTAATGTAGAACCTGAAAGAAAAGTGAAGAAAACTTAAAACTTGGGTGAACCAAATTGTGTACTTTGAAAGAAAATTAGGGTTTATGGTTTACATGATGAATTGATGATGGAAGAAAGTGGGTATGTGAGACAAATTTGAGTCTAGAAACCCTGCCATATCATTAAGG
Organism: Picea sitchensis; assembly: GCA_010110895.2. Taxonomy (NCBI): domain Eukaryota; kingdom Viridiplantae; phylum Streptophyta; class Pinopsida; order Pinales; family Pinaceae; genus Picea; species Picea sitchensis. The sequence goes on along the minus strand of SNQJ01S0079619.1, from coordinate 997 downwards.
CATGTGAATGGTCTATCCATGTAAAAATTGAGTGCATAAAGAAACTGTCTGAAAAAATTTCATCGTTGGCCCCATTCACAGGTCATTGTTGTCCGTGTCTAGTTCTAGTACAATTTTTGTTCCTTATTCCTTGTTCTGTGTTCCTCGATCCTTGTTCCTTTTTCCTTGTTCCTTGTCCCTTGACCATGGTTTAGTCCCCAAGATCCATTATTTTTGTACAAAACATACTTATAATGGCATAAAATGTCCCACACAAAGACCAAATATTCGCTACATAAGTCTTTTGTCTTTTTTCAAGGACTATGTAACGAATATCTATTCTAAGAAGATTATAATAGGACCTAAGAAAATTATGTTCTTTCCTTAACAATGGGTGACATAAAAATATCATTCAAAAGTCAAATTGTTACATTTCATTGTCATGCATCATGTGTATTGAGGGCTTGAGCCACCACAAAGGAAACATACAAAGAATATTTGTCTTATGAACAAGATATGGTACTATCCATTTTGAGGTTTGGCATATAGATTGTTCCTATAGACTACACTAAATTGCACCATATTATAATCCCTACACTCCTTTCAAACCATCTAACACCATTCAAATTAGACACATTCTTGCGATGAATTAGCTATATTATCGATGAACTTTTTTCGTCGATAGTATAGCTAATTCATCACAAGATTATTTACATTCATCTCTCTTGCGATGATATCAAATGATGCTTGGATTCATTGGATCTTGCTGGGTTGTATAAAAATGAAAGAGATTCTCTTGGTTTCAATAATAATTTATCCTCTACTGAGAAGGCCAACCACGTGAAGGTGGAAGCTCATATTGCCCCTCCCCTCCCCCTCATATCACTCTCAATTGATTCCCAAAACCCAATCTATAAAATAGAAAATAATTGAAAGCAACGTCCTATTAAGATTCATGCATAGAAACTACAAAAACAAAAATTAATGAAGGTACATGAAATTATGTGTTTCTAAATGA